>PVIC010005465.1:0-57880 GCA_004025085.1 Thryonomys swinderianus
CTGTGGGGTGTGGTGCTGATTGCTGGTGGGCATGTATCACCACACCCAATATTATATCATTGTATGTGGTTACCAGGATCGAACCAGGGACCTTTGCTAGGCAGGTGGCGGAACCATTGAGCTAAATCTCCGGCCCCTGTAAAGGTTTTTTAAAGAGAAATAGTTTTTCCTTCCACCTCGTGGCACTACTGTTGGCATTTTGGTGATCTCTCTGGGAGCGCCTCGGACAGCAGCTCCTGTCTTGCGCGTGGGAGGCAGCACCACAGGTGGCCCTGCAGGCTGCTTTGCTGTTAATTATAAAGTCTTCTGCCTGTGTTTGGTTTGGCCTACAAGTCTCTTATTTCAGATTGATTGTGGCATCAGGACGTATGTCCCTGCCCTTTCTTCCAATTACCTGTGTTTGTGACCAAGGGACTCTGCCTGATCCCAGTTACCTGTGTTTAAAGTACTTACTTAGCTAAAGAGTTTAGTACTTATGTTCTAAGTCACTCCCTTCTGAGGGAGTCTGGGCCCTCAGAAAGTCTACTGTCAGCCAGACATGGTGGAGCGTACCTGTAATCCCAGCATTTGGGATGCTGAGGTCAGAACCAGCTAGGTCAGAACCAGCTAGGCTGCATAGTGAGTTCAAGGCCACCTGAACTGTACAGAGAGACCCTGTCTTAGAAACACAAACAGTAAAACAGTGAGTCTCAAGTCTCCTGTGTGCCTCCTGCCCATCTTTGCCCTTTCTCTTGTCTAGGTGAGGGCCTGCATCCTGTCTGTGCATCCTCGGACCAGAGCTGTGCGCATGAGCCTGCGCCCCATCTTCCTGCAGCCCGGCCGCCCGCTGACCCGCCTCTCTTGCCAGCTCCTAGGGGCGGTGTTGGAAAATGTCCCTGTGCAAGGCTTCTTCAACAAGGCAGGGGCCACCTTCAGGCTGAAGGACGGTGCTCTGGCCTATGCCCGGGTATGGAGTCTGACTGACATGGGATACATTACCTTTGTGCTTCCTTCCTCTCTTGATACTATTTCTTATTGTTAGATATCTTCAACAGTGAGAGACTGTTGGTGGAGATTAGAGCAGTATCTGTTATACTAGAATGCATCAGAACCAGCTTGCTTTTTTTTTTTGAGACAGGGTCTTGCTTTGTAGTTCAGGCTGGCCCTGAGCTCACTATGTAGCCCAGGCAAGCCTCGAACTCAGCAATCCTCCTGTCTTTGCCTCCCAAGTGTTGGGATTACAGGCATGAGCCACCACTTTGGGCAAGTTTGCCATATTTGATACCTGGCTAATGGTACCTTCAAGGAGTTAAGATCTAGTTGGGCATGGTGGTGCATGCCTGGAATCCCAGCACTTGGGAGGCTGAGGCAGGAGGATCACTGCAAGTTTGAGGCCACCCTGGGCATCAGAGTGAGATCATCCTGGACCACACAGTGAGTTCAAAGCTAGCACGAAGTGGATAGGAAGACCTTGTCTCAAAAAACAACAGCAAAAAAGAATGAGTTAGGATCTAGACCAGGGCTCAGCAGGGTTTTTGTTAAAGGATCATATAATGGAAATTGTTGGCTATCGGCCTTATACTCTGTATCTTAGCTATTGTCGGTTGTTACAGCATGAAAACAGCCACAGAAAGTACTTTCATGGAAAGTACATCAGTGAATGGACATGACTCTGTTACAGTAGGGCTTTTATTTGTAAATATAGGCACTGCCTTTTGAGTGAGTTAATTGACCCATGATCTAGACTGTTCTCTGGCCTGGTTGAAATTACATGCTGGTAGAGAGTGAGAGAAATTATTAGAGGCTGGGCATAATGATGCATACCTGTCATCTTAGCACTCACAGAAGCCAAAGCAAGAGTATAGCTATGAGTTTGAGGCCAGCCTAGGCTACATAGGGAGCTCAAGGCCAGTCTAGCTGCATAGCGAGACCCTGTCTCAAAAAACAAAGTCCCCAATGTCGATCAAAGTGCTGTTGTTACGGTCGGTGGTGAGTGTGTTGAAGTCCCTGGCTCCAACCCTCTGTCTCTGGCTCACCTCGGTCCCTGGTACCTTGCAGCTCAGCCATCTCTCTGCTAGTCAGAACACTTTCAGACCGGAGGCTTTCAAGCCAGGAAACACTCACAAGTGCAGAGTCATTGACTACAGCCCAGTTGATGAGCTGGCCTTGCTCTCTCTGCGGACGTAAGTCTGTCGGCGGCGTGCGGGTGTGGAGCTGTGCGCCTGCGTGTGTGCCCACCGCCCTCCCGGCCTGATGGGGTGAGGTGGTCCTCTCAGCGTGATTGCGGTAGTCCCGGATATGTAGTTCAGTTTTGCTTTGCTAATCCTGTGTCTTTCTTTTGGTGTAGGTCTGTTATTGAAGCTCAGTACCTTAAATATCATGATATCAAAACTGGGGCAGTGGTAAAGGTAAGACTAAAGCATACACCTAGATCCTCCTCCAGCTTTATGCATTCGGTAGTTCACAGGTTACCTTTCAGCCCCTCAGTCCTTCTGTGCACACATGTGACGTGTTCCTAGTTCCATGATTACGTGAGCCACCACACCCGGCACTGTGGTATGTGGTACTGATTGCTGGGGGTGTGAGTCACCACACCCAGTATTGTATGTGGTTACTGGGATCAAATGAACCAGGGACTTTCGTTTGCTAGGCAGGCTCTGGAACCACCGAGCTAAATCTCCAGCTCAGGGACTATTCTTAGAAGACAGAAAGTACATATTTAGCCAAAAGGCTATGAAAGAGCCAGGTATAGGGGTGTACACCTACAATCCCAGCACACTAGGAGGCCGAGGCACATGGATCCCACGTTCAGTCCCTGCCCAGAGAACTTAGTAACTTGGCAAGACTCTTGTCTCAAAAGAAAGTAAAAAAGTTGGTGTGAAGGTTGAGTTCAGTTCCCCTTTTTTCATAAAACCCCCCAAAAGATGGGAAGGCTTCTTTAAACCTGGCTAAACCCAGTGTATGGGGGGTGAGATCTGAAATTTCAGGTGCAGTCAGCCAGGAGGGTGGGCTTGAGAGAGGTGGGCCGTGCTCTGTCGCAGGGGAGGGAGGGAAGACCGCCTGGCACTTCCTGGGGCTTTTCTCTGCACCTAGGGCACGGTGCTGACCATAAAGCCATTCGGGATGCTGGTGAAGGTGGGTGAGCAGATGAGGGGCCTCGTACCTGCCATGCACCTGGCTGACATCCTGATGAAGAGTCCGGAGAAGAAGTATCACGTCGGGGACGAGGTCAAGTGCAGGGTGAGCCTCCGGCAGGGTTTGTGCCAGGCGTTTGGCCGGATAGCAGAGCGTAGCCTGCCTCTCCCAGAAAGCGTGCGAGTATGCCATGTGTGCCATGTGTCCGTGCTGTGCCTGGCGGAGGGGGAGAGACGTGCATCCCTGTCCTGGAGGACTGCGTGCTGTCACGGGGCCAAAACCCCGTCCAGGAAGCGAGCAAGCCAGAGCGGGCGCTTCTGCCCCCAGGACTGACGCGGGGTGCAGCCACTCGATCAGGTTATTGTGAGGGGGAGGAAGGCCAGAGAGTGCGGGCCGAGCAGCAGCTGGCGGGTGTTGCCAAGGGCAGCCCCTGTGTGGCCTGTGTTCCGTGCCGGCTGCTGTGCTGGGGCTTGATATTATTTTTTTTAAATCATTCAAATTTCTTGGTACAATCTAGATGTGTAATCATCACATTCATCATATGATGGAATTTATATCTGTACTTGATACATTGTTCATGTCTTTTTCTTTTTTTTTAATTGAATTCTTTATTGGAATTCATGTCTTTTTCTTATTCCCCTTCCCATTTACAAGAGTTTTGTTTCCATTTTATCTTCTTCTCATTTTTTTTCCTTTTCCCTCTCCCTTGTGCCCCTTCCCATTTGAACCTTTTCTTCCTGTAGCACAATATCTATTATCCTTATTTACCCTTTCAGTTTCTCACACCAGCGAAAATGTGCTGTTTACACTCAGGTGTCTGATTTTTCTCGCTTGAGTTGCATTAATCCTGGCATCCCCTAAAATAAACCCATTGTCCTCATTTTGCAAGTGGGGAGTGAAAGCTTAGGACAGCCCCCCTTGCCTGTGGTCACACAGCTATCCATGGCTCTGTGTAGCCCTGGTGCCCTCTGGATGTAGCAGAGCTGAGACCTGACTAGAAAGTGGGTCGGGCCTAACCACAGGGAAAGAACGTGGTGTGTGGTGGGCGGCAGAGATGCCCGCGGGCAGCAGAGATGCCAGGCAGTGCTCTAAGTGGGGAGTGTTTTCTAACAACAGCTGGGCCTGGAGACCCGACCTGGGCTTGGGCTGCGAACACCATACTGTGTGGCGTGCTCAGCAGGGCCCTGCCACGTGCAGCACTCAGGGTGTCGCGCTTCTGACTGGGGTTTTGTGGTGCTGGGAATTGGACCCAGAGTCTTACGCATGCCAGTGACACACTGGACTGCTGGACTGCACTCCCAGTTCTGGATTTTCTTATGCATTTTATTTTGTCATTAGTAATGAAAATAATGGCTGCCCGTTGGTACATCTCTTTATATAATAAGATCATGGGGTAAAAATAGAAGAATTTCTCTGCCTTCTGGGAAATGGTCTGAGGAGTGAAAGGTGATCAACTTCAACTGGCAATGGGCACTTGAAAGTGCTTGAGAGACTCGGATTAGGATAAAATCAAACTGTTCGCCAGCAAAGGGTCAGCCCCGGGGAAACGAGTCCCTCCTAGACCCGGTCCTTTCAGTTCTGCGGCCAGTTTCACAGAGGACAGGGAGGTGGGTGATGGGTGTGGGCCACGCGTCTCACTCGCACACCTTCAGGTGGGCTCAGTGGACGTGATCGGGCGTGGTGGGCGACTGTGGCTCTAAGCAGGTCCCTTCTGAGGTCAGGAATGCGATCATTCTAGTGGGAAGATTTATGGGGAGCGGAGGGAGCAGGAAAGGAGGTCACGGTTGGGTAACGGGCAGGGGTCACGTGCAGGAGTAAAGCGGGAACAAGCAGGGAGCAGGCGACAAGGGAAAGTCCACTTAACAGTACGAGCAGAATAAAAGCGAGCAGGTCAAACAGAACTTTGCAAGTAAGAAACAAAGAATTTTACAAAATAAAGGTAAGCAGGGGGGCTGCTAATCCTGGTAAAACATTTAGCCAGGGCCGCGGTCATTGGAGGACTTCCCAGTCTCAGCACCGTGGCCGGGGACTTGCTCCGTCTGCTCGCGTTGCTGCGCTGGTGAGCTGGTCCTTCTCGGGCTGCGTGGAAAGCGCCTAGGCCGGAGCGGAGACGGCATAGAGGTCACTAGGGAGAGGGGCCAGTGCTGCCGTGTGAGCAGGAGCGTACTGTGCAGCCGTTTGAGGGATGCCTAGTCACGGTGGAGATAGGTCTTTGATGCTTTCCCTCCGGGAAGCAGGCAGAGCACAGATGAGGTTGTAGGGGACAGACAGGCTCTCAGGTGACCCTGTCTTCAGGTTGCGGGGTGAGCCTGCTCTGTGGCCCGTGGGTTTCTTGATGACAGGTAGCGTGTTGATGGCAGCTGTCCTTCCCCTAGGTTTTACTCTGTGACCCTGAAGCTAAGAAGCTGATTATGACCCTGAAGAAAACTCTGGTCACATCCAAACTACCTGTCATTGCCTGCTATGAAGATGCCAAGCCTGGTCTGCAGACGCATGGCGTCATCCACAGAGTCAAGGGCTACGGCTGCATTGTGAGATTTTACAATGATGTGCAGGGGCTGGTGCCCACACATGAGCTGAGTGCCCAGTACATCCCGGACCCGGAGAAGGTCTTCTACACCGGCCAGGTAACCCTTTCCCCAGACAGGCCTCTCCTCCTTGGGCACCCCATGCACAGGGGTTCGCAGGGTGGTGGTCTGCGCGTCCTCGTCGAGAGAAAGACTAACGTACAGTGTGGCCGTGCCCGCCACCCAGTAACGCAGTGGGCCTGCGCCAGGGAAGCTGAGAGGGCAGAAAGAGTGGAGAGGCCTTTTCTGGCAGACTCATGGCACACAGCCTGAGGAAACCCATCCTTACCTCCAGTGCACCTCTGTACCCCACATCAGACATGCCCAAAACAAGTGAATTAGTGCATGTTTAAGGTACCTGCAGATTGCATTCCTCCCAGGGGTTGTCGCACGAACACGGCGCGTCTTAACTGTCTACTCCCCCTTCTCCTGTCCTTCCCTCCGGAACTATTAAAACTTCAGATTACACCAAAAAATTATTCACATCTTCCTGTTACCAGAAGGCCAGCCGGTGGGGTCTCCACCTTTCTTCTGCGTGGTCACGGAGAAGGTCTTGTGTGGTGGTGCCCTTCTCTCCCTTGCCTTTGGTCTGAGGTCTGAGATCTCTCAAGGCCCTGAGGGCTGGTGTGGGCGGCAGGTCCACGGCCCACGAGGCTGCTGCTGGCAGAGGGAGCACACTGTTTGGTTTCTTGCCAGGTGGTGAAAGTCGCTGTGCTGAACTGTGAGCCGTCCAAAGAGAGGATGCTCTTATCCTTCAAGCTGCTAAGTGAGCCGGAGCCAAAGACCGAGTGCAGGGGGCGTGGGCAGAAGAAAGGTGGAGACGTCCGCATCGGGCAGGTACCTGGGCTCCTGCAGACAAGCCAGCCCGCCTCACACTGAGAGGTGCCGCTGATGGGCAGAGTGGAGCCTGGAGCCACGGAGGGAGAACAGGGTGCTTTGTCACATCTGGGAGCCGAGCGGCTCCTGAGAGAGGACCGTGAGCACATTCTCTCCTGTGTGCAGCCAGCAGGAGCTGTCTTGAAAGGAGCAATCTGGCCGGGTGTGGTCATCCCAGCACTCGGGAGGCAGAGACAGGAGGATTGCTGAGTTCGAAGCTTGCCTGGGCTACATAGTGAGCTCAGGGCCAGCCGGAACTGCAAAGCGAGACCCTGTCTCACAAAAAAAAAAAAAAAAAAAAAAAAAAAACCTTAAAGAAAAAAGAAAGAGTTCTGCTAAAGTGGCTTTCCTGCACGGTGCTGCTGCCTTCTCTATGCCTGGCCAGCCTGTGGCTCCCTCTTTCCTCTGGGACCCATGGAGGCCCTGGCTAGGTACCACACCGAGCCCCAGGGAGGGGTGTCGGGCCCAGGGGAGCTGCTTCTGCGGCGGCCTCTCGAGGACCCTGGTGCCAGGCTGTGGTGCCCCGAGGTCTCCTGGTGCAGGCTAGATTGCTGCCTGGGCCGGAACAAGTGCTCGTCTTTCTGTTTCCTGAGCAGCTGGTGGATGTGAAGGTTTTAGAGAAGACCGAAGACGGGCTGCAGGTGGCTGTCCTGCCCCACGGCATCCCCGGCTTCCTGCCCACCCCCCACCTCTCGGACCATGTCACCAATGGCCCCCTGTTGCACCGCTGGCTCCAGGCAGGTGACACGCTTCACCGAGTGCTGTGTCTGAGCCAGAGCGAGAGACAGCTTGTATCCTTGCCTGGCGTCGGTGGGGCAGGGGAGGCGGGAGGCCGTGGGCCTTGACGGGAAATCAGGTTGCACCAAACTCCGCTTTCATGGGGAAGAGTTGGCCATTTGGCCTCAGAAATTCCTGCACGAGACCAAGCCAGTGACCGAGCCATTGTGTGGAGAGAGCAGGCCTGGAGGGGTGCTGCGGCGGGGGGTGGGAAGCAGGGTGTGTCTGTGTGCGTGCGTGCGTGCGTGCGTGCGTGCGTGTATGTGTGTCTGTCTGTCTCCCTTGCTCCCCCCTCCTTCCCTCTCATGGGGTGGGGAGCCCAGAAGGGTCACACAAAAGTGGCCTGGGGGCTCGGGAGGAGCCAGGCCGCTCAGTGGGCACACTGGGTGTGTCCGTGCCCACCCCAGGGTGGGCCAGGTGTTAAGGTAGCTGCTGCCTTCGTTCCTCCTTTTATTCGGAAGACCCAGCTTGGGCTCCTGCACTTTTTCTCCCTGCCCCACGGCATGGGATATGGGACTCCAATATTCCCTTTGGTATTTGCATGGGTGCTTTGAAGGAAGACACTGCTTTTCAAGGAACGTAAAATAAAGTCTCTGTACAGTGGCAGAGGTGTGGGATTTTCTGGGGGCTGCCCTCCCTGTGGTTTCCGCCAGTGACCTGGGGCTGCCGGTACTGGGTGTCGGGGCCCCGGGGGTCTTGCTGAGACTAAGCAGCGCAGAGGTTCTGCTTCAACAGGCCAGCTCGGTTGGTCCTGGAGAGTTCGGCTTCTCTTGAGCCCTGGGTGATGGTAGTGCTGGCTGCAGACAGGCTCAGGGTAGGAGCAGAGGGCAGAAGCTGGAGGTGGGCATTTCACCTGTCCTTTCCGGAGCGTTCCTTGACAAAGTGGCACAGCTGCTCTGCAGGAAGCCAGCTTTGGTCTCCTCGGTGGAAGGCGGCCAGGATCCCACGAGCTTCTCAGAAATCCAGCCTGGGATGCTGCTCATTGGTTTTGTGAAGAGCATCAAGGACTACGGTGTGTTTGTCCAGTTCCCCTCCGGGCTGAGCGGCCTGGCCCCCAAGGCGGTGAGTCCACTGCACAGAAGGACCTTCCGGGCTCCGAAGTGGGGAGCCCTTGGCTCGTCAGCTTCGCATGTGTAGAGGCCTCTGGTGAGGAGAAGTGGCCCCGAGTGCAGGCTGCCCTCCTTTGCACTGTGGGAGGCAGGGGTTCTTCCGCCGCAGCCCTGAGGGCGCCGGCAGTCAGCCTCCTGGGCGCGGAAGCCCATGTCCGGGCTTGGGAGGAGAGTTTCCTGAACAGCCCGTTTAGGTTTTGCAGCCTTTGGGTTTTCAGGGCACCAAACACCCTACAGCTGAGTTCCCTCTGCCATGTCTTTGAGTTACGAGCGTTTCAGATGAAGAGAGACCCCTCAGCCGGGCCCTCCGGGCCTCATTTCTGGGCTCCTTAAGTGGGTTATCCTAATGCACCTCCTTCCCTTCCCCATCTGCTGCGCCTCTTCAGATCATGAGTGACAAGTTTGTGACGGACCCGAGTGACCACTTCGTTGAGGGGCAGACGGTGGTGGCGAAGGTGACCAACGTGGACGAGGAGAAGCAGCGGATGCTGCTGTCGCTGCGGCTGTCAGACTGCAGGCTGGGGGGCGCCGCGGGCACCAGCCTGCTCCTCCTGAGCCAGTGTCTGGAGGAGCTGCAGGGCGTGCGCAGCCTCATGAGCAGCCGAGGTAGAGGCAGGCTGCCAGCGTTGTAGCCATACTCCTTGTTGAGATGACTTGTTGGGGTTCCAGTAATTTATGCACGCACGTGTGCGTGCATGCATGTGTGTGTGTTCTTACTTTGCTGCCTAAAGTGGCTCTGAATTCCTGCCTCAGAGACTCCTCCTGCCTCAGCCTCCCCATTAGGTGCACAGTATCCCAACTGTAAGCAAACTTTTTTATATATGGTACTGGGAGTTGAACTCAGGGCCTTTCCAATGAGCTATATCCCCTGTGCTTGGCAGTGCCAGGGATCGAACTTAGGCCCTTGTGCTTCCAAGGTAGGTGTGGTACCACTTGAGCTAAATCCCAGCCCCTTTTTTGTTTTTTTAATTTTGAGATGAATCTAACTTCCAAGCTGGGATCAAATTTGCACCCCTCCTGCCTTAGCCTCTCAGAGTGCAAGGATGACTGTTAAGGCCACCACACCTGGCGCCACAAACTTAGAATCCACATAAACAAATCAATAAGTGCCACTCTTGTATGAGGACTACTTCTGGGCCAGGGACGTAGCTAAGTGTGCCACACCTGCCTGGCAAGTGCAAGGTCTTGAGTTTGATCCTTGTTACTGCAAAAAAAAAAGAGGAGCACGCAGGTACCACCCAGGGATGAAGTCACTGTAAACATTTCAGGAGTCTTCCTTGTCCCTCCTGCCAGCCCAGAATCAAAATTTCCCTTAGTCCTTGCTGAAGTCTTGGTTTTTTGTGCTTCACGTTCCATGACTTTTTTTAACCGAACCCTGGTGGGTGATAAAATACTTGTGTGTATGATGGGAAAAAGCCTGTTGCTCAGAGACTTAGAACCATTTTGTAGAATTGTTGTGAATAGGAGGCCTGAGAGAGTTGAGCGAAAATCTAGAAACCGAAGGAAAACTGTTGTTCCTGCTCTTGGTTGGCTGCGGTCCTAATCAAGCTGGTGGGATTCGCAAGCGCACAGGTCTCCCTGCCTGCTGCCAGGCTGAGGCAGGAGAACTGTGGTCTGAGGCCAGCCTGGACCACACAGTGAGACCCCATCTCAAACAGCTTTCAAGGGTACTGGACGTTCTTGCAAGCTTTATTTCCCCTTGTCGGTGGTGTGAGCTTTCCACCAGCCTCTGTGGTGATGGCACGTCTCCCAAGGGAGAGCGCGCTGAGTGTCCCTCTGCGCCTCACCCAGTGCCATTGGGTCTTCGGCAGACTCCGTGCTCATCCAGACCGTGGCCGACATGACCCCCGGAATGGTGCTGGACCTGGCGGTGCAGGAAGTGTTGGAAGACGGCTCTGTGGTGTTCAGTGGGGGCCCAGTGCCCGACCTGGTCCTGCGAGCCAGCAGATACCATCGAGCAGGTGGGTGCTTCCTTCCCGTGCTGGGCGCGGGCGTGCAGATGCACAGTGGGCCTCTGCGGTGGAGCTGCTGCGTGCCTGTTGTGTGAGTGCACACCGAGACGGCTGCCGCGTGCTGAGCGGCGCCAGGTGCGAGCCGTCCGCTAGGCCGCATGTGTCCAGTCGTGCAAACCAGGTCCCACCTGGACCGTGGTCTCCCCAGCTCCAGCTGGGCAGTCCTCTGTTCTGGGGTCTGTGGGGCCGGGAGAAGGGGCGTCCCGACCTTCACCCTGTCCCACGAGAAGGACACCGCTGTTCCGCGCTGCAGGGCAGGAGGTGGAACCCGGGCAGAAGAAGAAGGTCGTCGTCCTCCATGTTGACATGTTGAAATTAGAGGTCCACGTTTCCCTTCACAAGGAACTAGTGAGCAGAAAAGCTCGGAAGGTGAGCTCGCTGTGTCTCGAACATTCCCGTGGCTTCCCATTTCCTCCTCAGCGCTGCCCTGCAATGCAGGGTTGACGGCTGGCGGCCTGGACCTGTGTGTGACATTTCACTGGGGCTCACCGAGGCAGTAGAGACCAGCTCTGTCCACTTGTGTCCAGGAGGGACTGTTGCTGGGTTTTGTGTGAGAAAATTTGTTTTTTTATTTGAAATACATGTAGGGAATGTGGGAAACTAATTTGTGTTAGAAATCTGTCCTGTGAAGTGAACAAAACAGGTCTGGTTGGTTCTGACCTGCGGGCTAAACTCCCACACCCTCCACTGCACATTTTGGAATGACTCGGGTGAGTTTTGGGGGGAAATCCCCAGATTAGTTTTTTGTGGTGTGGTTGGCGACAGAGGTGGGAGGACCCTCCTGCTGTGAGTTCAGGGCCAACCTGGGCTACATAGTGAGTTCACGGCTAGCCTGAAGTACATAGTAAGACCCTATATCCCCATATCAAAAAACATTAATATTTTTCTTTGATGATAAATGCGTGTTGAGTCAGTCAGTTGCTCTGTCTTTGAGACATAGTCTTGTTATATAGCCCTGGCTGGCCTTAAATTTGCGGTCCTCCTGCCTCGGCTTCCCAAGCACTGGTATTGTAGGCATAGGCACTGTACGCAACTTTGGGTTTTTTATTCCCAACACTTGATCAGAAGTGTTTCAGATTCTGGAGTTTTATTGCTTCTTAGCCTTTTGGTTAAGATCAAGTGCGTATTTTGGAGGTTTTTGGTTTTGAAATAATGGTATTGATTTTACTAGCTAACATCTGTAATCCAAAACTTGAAATGCTTCAATACCATTGTGGCTTTTGAGAAAATTTGGATTTCAGAGCATAGGGAATTTAGTTTTCAGATTGAGTCTTTGGCCTGTGTTACCTATTTAAAGATAAGCCGTATTTGACTTCAGTGGAATGTCGTGGGGTGTGGAGCATGTTACAAAGGATGATCTATATGTGGTCCTTAGCAATGAGTTGCTTGCTTACAATTTTGGGGGGGCCAAGGTCTTGCTGTGTAGCCTACACTGGCCTCAGACTTGCAGCGATCCTCCTGCCTCTGCCTCCTGAGTGCTGGGGGCGCTGGAGTGCACCACCATACCTGTTGAGACTTCCTGCAGTTTGAAAACTTGACTCAATTAGGTCCTAGCAGGATTATAGAGCATTTTGTCGTGTTGGTGGAACTTGGCCTATCCACAGTTGGGATTTTGGGGAAAGTTAGCTGGGTGCTCACGGTGCCCTCTCAGTAACGACTAGTGCGGGTGACTGGTGGCAGAGATGGGCTCACAGCTTCAGTCCCTGGGCGCCGGCTTCAGGCAGGATCCAGGTGGGAGGGCAGCCTGGCAGAGGAGAAGGTCCCGACCATGGCAGCCAGGAAGGAGAGAGAAGAGGGGAGCTGGGGCCAAGAAGACATCCTTTCAGGTCCTGCCTCCGGTGACCAGACCCCACCTCCGAGCGACAGAATCTGGTGACATTTGAGGTCTAAAGCATAAGAAGGGGTGAGCCACTGTGGGAGGAGAGCTGCAGGGCTGAGTCAGGACCCACAGTGTCTGAGGGTCAGAGAGCCGCTCCGGCCGCCCTGGCTGCACTTCAGTCACCCCCATAACTTAAAATTCAGTTCTGTCATCCTCAGGTGAGGCCCGGGACTCTGAACCCAAGCTGAGGCAATTCTGTCGGGGCCCCGGGAGCTGAGCACGTGGAGGGAAGCTGGGTCTGCAGGGGAGGCTGCTCGGTCCCGGGCCCAGGGTGAGGACAGCGGGACGGTTGGTTTCCTCTCTTGCAGCTGAAGAAAGGCAGTGAACACCAGGCCACTGTGCAGCACCTGGAAGAGTCGTTTGCAGTGGCCTCCTTGGTGGAGACGGGCCATCTGGTGGCCTTTTCCCTGGCCTCTCACCTCAACGACACCTTCCGCTTTGACTCGGAGAAGCTGCAGGTGGGCCAGGGAGTGTGCCTGATCCTCAAGACCTCGGAGCCAGGGGTGATGGGGCTTCTTCTGGCCGTCGAGGGGCCAGCGGCCAGGAGGGTCCTGAGACAGCCCCAGAAGGATTCGGAGACAGTTGATGAGGACGAGGAGGCCGACCCTGTGCTGGCTGTAGCACCTAGAAAGAAGCACGCCCTGGCCATTGGGGACCTGGTCACCGGGACCGTGAAGTCTGTTAAGCCCACCCACGTGGTCGTGACCTTGGAAGACGGCGTGATTGGCTGTGTGCACGCCTCCCGCATCCTGGACGATGTTACGGAGGGCGCCGCTCCCACAGCCAGGCTGACGGTTGGGAAGACAGTGACTGCACGAGTAATCGGCGGGCGAGACGTGAAGACATTTAAGTATGGAGGCTCTGGGGCCTGGGCTGGCTGCGAGGGGCAGAGTAGACGTTGGCAGGGGCCAGGCAGTCACTCTAAGACTGTCTTGGAGTTAACAGAAGGTGCTTGCTAGAGTTGGTTAGCATGATTTTTAAAAAACGTGACATAGATCGCTTCTCGGCCTTTTGGCTAAGATCAAGTGTAAAAAACGTGACATAGTAGCTCTAGATTGTGTTTATGCGCTTGTGGCTTTTTTGTTTTGTTTTGTTTGAGACAGGGTCTTGCTTTGTAGTCCAGGCTGGCCCTGAGCTCACTCTGTAGCCCAGGCAAGCCTCGAACTCAGCAATCCTCCTGTCTCTGCCTCCCGAGTGCTGGGATTACAGGCATGAGCCACCACACCTGGCCTTGTAGCTTTTTAATTCTCTGAATTTTGTCTTTCTCTCTTCTCTTTCCCTTCCTTCCTTCCTTCCTTCCTCATTCTTTTTCTTTCTTTCTTTCTTTTTCTTCCCTTCCTCTCTCTCTCTTTTTTTTTGATTTTTGAGAAGATTTCACTATGTAGCCCAGGTTGGCCTCAAACCCAGGGTGATCCTCCTGCCTCAGCCTGAGTGCTGAAGTGAGAGGCGAGCACCACCACACCTGCTCTGAGTTTCCCTTTCTGAACCTGTAAAGCGAGGGCCACATGGGCTGCCTTGCAGCTGATAGCATGACTCGAGGGGGACGTGTGTTAGGTAACGCCCTGCTCATAGCCATCACTCGCATGTGTCAGGGGCTGTCACACTCTGTCCCACACTGTGCAGCTTGATTATGCTTACTTGCCTTAAATCTGTTATGCCGTGTGTGGTTATAGCAGAGATCCTAGGTGTAACAAGAAAAGCAAAAACAAAACATTCAAAGTCTGACCAAAGTCTGCATGTTAATTTCAGTCACTAGCTGTGGAATCTCCTGTAAGTCATTTATATTTTCTTAGGCCTATTTCCTTTTTTTCTACAATGAAGGAGTATATGGTATATTAGGAAAATTCTTTTCAGGGTCTGATAAGATGATCCTGAGAGACTGGACAAGCCAGCTTCTTCCATTTCGCATGAAGCCGGAGACCAGAGTCCTCACGTCTCCTGTTGGTGGCTTGGCGATGTGGGAGGGGGCGTTTGTTTGCTTGGTGTGGATGGAGTAGAGAGAAGTCCTGATTTCCGAGTCGCTCTGTTACAGCAGTGAGAAAAATCATTTGACTTATTTGTTTTTCCAGGTTCCTCCCAATAAGTCATCCCAGATTTGTTCGAACCATCCCAGAGCTGAGCGTTCGGCCGAGGTGAGGGCCCCGCTAGCATAACCACACGGGAGAGCAGCGGGCTCTGGGATCGGGAATGCTGATTTCCCATCTCCATTGTGCCAGTGTGAGGTTTGCTTCTCTGCCTCTCTGTCCAAGTCACCTTGTTTCCTTGCTGGGAAGAAGGACTGCTCTCAGCCAGTCTGAGCCCTGCTCCACGGCATTCCTGCCCCCACCCCGCCTCGGGTAGGGCGCCATGCTCTGCATCACCTGCAGTGCCAGCCACCTTCTCGTCCCCAGACCTCTCCACAGGAAGAGTGTGTACTCTGGGCTGTGTGCTTTAGCTTCTTGGTTTCACTTTTGCTTTTTCAGCCCTAGCATTGAACCTGGGGCCTCACTGTACTGCTGAGCTCCATCTGTAATCCTGGCTACGTAATTATTTAGGTTCTCCCAAGGCTAACCAGAGAGATTATACGAACATTAATGTAAACACTGTACATCGATTTAAAGACTGCTGTAGTTGTTTGTTAGCATGTAATGCAAAGAAACATTGCTGCCCCAAACCCATTTTTCTACCTCTGAGTAAATCCGTAAATAATCACAGAACCCAGAATTCCCGGTTTTGGGGGATCTCCTGCTCCTTGGTGGTCGGAAGCTGCCTGGAGGACTGCTCCTGTTCCGATGGGTTCTCCAGGAGAGATTCTGGGGTCTCATGAGAGGTGTGTCCCATTCGCCAGGGCTGCTCTTTTCAGGAGCTCGTCAGCATTCTGATCGTGTGCCCGTCAGCTCCTGCTTTCTCCATAAGAGAAGGCTGGGCATAGTGGCACATGCCTGTCATCCAACATGGTAGGAGGCTGAAGCAGGGAGATCACAAGTTTGAGGCCATCCTAGGCATCTCAGTGGGACCCTATCAAAATAAAATACAAGAAGAACTCAACATCTTGGAATTGGTTGGTCATTAATGGCATAGCCTTGAGGAAAGCTGTGCAGGGACAGCCCTGGCCCCTCCAGGTTGTGTGATACACCTAGGGAGGTAGTTCTAGAAGGATCTGCAACGTAACTACCAAAGGACTTGAACCCAGGGCCTTGACCCAGAGCTGCATCCCCCCAGCCTGTTTTTTATTTCTTGTTGTTATCATTAAGTTGTACAGTGTGAGCTCCAGCTTGGAACCCTCCTGTCTCAGCTTCTAGAATGCTGCCAGTGCACGGATGTCCCATGGTTCACTTTTTTTTATCATTGTATTGACAAGTTTTGTCTTAGTATAGAAATTATTTACTGATAAGCAGGAGGGGCATTTCTGTTATTTGGGGGAAGTGATTTGTGGACTAACTTTCAGATGATATCCCCTGTTGCTTTTCTGAAGAGAAAAAGGGAATCAAGAAGATGGCAGTGGCACCTGAGAGGGATCAGAGCTCGGTTTTTGAGTCAAGCCCTGACCTCACCCCCTGGTTCCAGGCTGTTCAGTGGGTTTAATATCTGCCCTGCCCAGTGCACATGTGAGGTTCTATTCAGGCTCAGTGAGACATTATTTCTGGAAGCAGCTTTGCAAGCTGAAGCAACTGCTAAAGTATTACAAGGAAGCAAAACTTTTATTTCTTAAAGCTTATAAAGATTATCGTGAGCTGCCTCTTCCCAGCTGGCTCCCGCTGGGTGGATGGCATGGAGAAGGTTCGCCCTCTGTCAGTGTGGTGAGGAGCCCTCAAGGGCAGTGCTGGGGCGGAGGGGGCGGAGGGAGTGCTGTGCAGCCCTCTGCGGCCACTTGGGGGAGCTGGGTTCAAACTGGCAAGCTCGTTCAGAGCTTGCTGTTTCTGTGAACAGCGAGCTGGAGAAGGACAGCCACACCGCCCTGGACACCTACTCGGCCAGCCCTGTGAGGAAGATCCAGCAGTACCAGGCCGGTCAGACTGTGACTTGCTTCTTAAAGAAGGTAAGTGGTGGCTGGGGATGTAGCTCAGTGGTTCCGGCGTCCACCTCAAAAGTGCAAGGTCCCAGTTCCACACACCACAGTGCCAGACATGGTGCCTCACACCTGTCTTCCCAGCACTCGGGAGGCACAGGGAAGAGGACTGCTGCTAGCCTGTTTAAGGCTTGCCTGGGCTACATAGTGAGCTCAGGGCCAGCCTGAACTACAAAACGAGACCCTCTCAAAAGAAGGAAAAAAGAAGGTAAGTGGCACGCTGGTCCTGTCAGAAGAAAAGGGATGAAGCTGTGACTAAGGCCATTAGCGCTGGGCGTTTGATTCCCTGTTGGTGCCACGCAGAGCCTGTTGAAGGTGACAGGTGGCTGTGCTCCTAGGGAACTTCTGGTCCAGTGGGCACCTAAATTACAGCTGTCAAAGCAGTTAGCAGGCAGTTTGCAGCGCAGTGTGTTCATAGAGTGGTTATACAAGTGGAAAGGAAGATCGCAGGGTGAGCTGTAAAGCACGGACGGGGCTGGCTTTGGACTCTTGCCGTCTGTGAGCGCTTCGTGTGATGCAGAGCGGCGTGTGGTCAGAGGCCAGGCTGTACCCTGAGCCCAGTGATCATTCTAGGGGGAGAGGGCTGTGTGGCTGCGCTGGTAGGTGTGTCCGGAGGAGGCTGGCAGATGTGGGCTTGAGGATGTGGCACTTCTTCCTCACTGCCAGAGTGCTCCTCCACACACATCTGTCCAAACAGGCCCCTGGTGCTAGAGCCCCCCAGTTGCCTTAGGGTGGCCGTCCACCTCCGCGTGTGTGCCCGTCCGAGACCCTCCCCTCCGTTCAGGCTGGAGCAGCCTGATCCTGGGTTCCCATGTGGTGTACTTTATTTCCTGTGTTGCTTGCAGCTCTGATTGTTTACATACTCATTTGAAATTATGATTAGACTGTGATACCTGGAAGGTGGGGCCTGGCTTTATTTTACTTTATTTGGTGCTGAGGATTAGCTCAGGACCTGGCCTTACGAGCCAGGTGAGTCAGGCGTGGTGCCACTGAGCTACCTCCCCAGCAACGCCTGGCTTTTGTTTATCACTGCGATACATAGTGGCTTCTGGAATG
This sequence comes from Thryonomys swinderianus, assembly GCA_004025085.1. Lineage (NCBI taxonomy): Eukaryota > Metazoa > Chordata > Mammalia > Rodentia > Thryonomyidae > Thryonomys > Thryonomys swinderianus. The sequence goes on from PVIC010005465.1 coordinate 17,439, forward strand.
GTTTTATCGTACTGGCTTGAAAGTGGGGATCTGGGTTTAAGGCAGGACACTGTAAGTGAAGAATCCAAGTCTAGATGGAGTACATACCTGTACCCACAGCTACTCCAGAGGGCGAAGCAGAGAACTGTGAGCTTGAGGCCAGCCTGGTCAACTTAGGAAGACCCTCTCTCAAATTAAAATTTTTGAAAAAGAGCTGAGGCTGGAGCTTAGTGGTAGAGCACTTGTGGCCTACAGGAAGCCTTGGGTGTCATCCTCATCACCACCACCGGAAAAAAAAGATGAATAAAATGTTGGCCCGGAGGTGGTGGGCACAGCAGGATGGGGCAGAGAGGTTGGCGCGCTGGCCCCTTGAGGACAGCTCCGAGGTCCTCGCCTGCCCCTGGGAGCCAGGCAGCTCGGGAGGGAGTGCGTTCTGCCCACCCGGCCCCTGCTCCAGTGGCTGGGGGGCGCCTGGTGCCTGTGAGAAGTGGAGATGGAGGAGGCCAGGGGTAGGAGGTGACTCCTGTCCCTGTGTGCAGTCAGGCCTTCTCAGTCTTTAGTTTTCGGAGAGCTGATTTTAATTGAGAAGAAAGTTTGCTCGTCCCTTCCCGGTCCCATCACCCTGGCTTTCTCCCTAGTACAATGTGGTGAAGAAATGGCTTGAAGTGGACGTTGCACCGGACGTCCGGGGGAGAATTCCCTTGTTGCTCATGTCTCTCAGCTTCAAGGTCAGTGTGCGTGGGGTCCCTGTGGGGGAGACCTGGGCCCTCAGCTCGACCACGTGTGCGCTTGCAGTGGGCACAGGCACCCTGCGCTTCCCTGGGGCTTGGGAGGTGCTTCCTCTGGAGACTTCGCGGTCATGGTTTTGGGTGGAAGGTGAGCCTTTCTCGAAACATCAGGGAGATTTTCTTTTATCCTTCCAGGTTTTGAAACACCCAGATAAGAAGTTTCGGATTGGACAGGCCCTGAGGGCTACGGTGGTCGGCCCGGATTCCTCCAAGGCCTTCTTGTGCCTGTCACTCATAGGTAGTCAGGGAAGGGAGGGGCTGAGGGAAGCCGCCGTCAGTGACTGCCCAGGGTGACAGATGCCTGCAGTGTTGGGGTGCACAGAAAGAGTGTGGCTTGTTTGTGGGGCTCTGGTCTCTGGCTTTCTACACTGTCACTGTCTGAGTCATCTCTACTGACAGGGTCGTCCACGTAGCCCTGGGGCTCTAGGCTCCTAGTGTGGTAAGCTGGGTCTCCTGCTCATTGTGCTGTAACCCAGGCCAAGCCACCTCCCCTCCCTCTGTGTGTGTGTGTGTGTGTGTGTGTGTGTGTGTGTGTGTGTGTGTGTGTGTGTGTTACTGGGGAATGAACCTAGGGGCTTGGGTTATATACTGAGATATATCCCTAGCCCTTTTTCATTATTAATTTTGAGTTAGGGTCTTGCAAAGTCAAAAAGTTGTCCAACCTAAGTTGCCCTTGAACTTGAAATCCTGTCTCAGCCTCTCAGAATGTGTAGAAGGGCGGGTATTTCTCTGAGTTGCCCAGAAGTACTTGAATTTGAGATCCTCCTGTCTCAGCCTCCTTCCCTACTGGGATTATGGGTGTGCAGCCTGATTTCTTGTCATGTCCTTGTCCCTGAATCAGGTTCTTTCTCCTGCCAGGTCCCCACAAGCTTGAGAAGGGAGAAGTAGCCATGGGTCGAGTGGTGAAGGTGTTGCCCAATGAGGGGTTGACCGTGGCCTTTCCCTTTGGGAAGACGGGGACAGTCAGTGTGTTTCATGTGAGTGACTCCTATCCTGAGAGACCCTTGGAGGACTTTGTGCCCCAGAAAGTTGTCAGGTAAGCCACATTCCTCCCCATTTCACCTTCCTCTTTTGCTTATTTGAGGAATTGATAATTTTTTTCTAAATAGTAAAAATAATACACATTTTATGTTTGTGTCTTTGTCTTTTTTGTGTGTGATACTGGGACTAGAATGCAGGGCCTTGCACATACTAGGCAGTGCTGTGCCATGGAGCTACATCTCTAGCCCTTTTTATTTATTTTTTTCATTTTGAGGCAGTCTCACTAAGTTGCTGAGTGACCTGGACTGAGCTTGAACTTATGACCTTCCTGCCTTAGCCTCCAAGAGTGCTGGGATAACAGGCATGCATCACCTTGCCGATCTTATACGTGATTTTACACCGGAAAAAACAAGTGTATAAAATAGAAAATGAAAGTTTCTTTCACTTCTTTCTTTCTTCACCACTTTTTGCCAACATAAGCCTCAGTCTCTAGTCTTTTCAGACTTGGTGGATGAATGTCCTTATATGGTATTAGAATTTCTTGTTATATCTTCTTCTGCAACTTGTGTTTTTCTTTTTTTTAAATTAATTGATCTTGCCAGGCGTGGTGGCTCACGCCTGTCATCCCAGCACTCGGGGAGGCAGAGGCAGGAGGATTGCTGAGTTTGAGGCTTGCCTGGGCTACATAGTGAGCTCAGGGCCAGCCTGGACTGCAAAGAGAGACCCTGTCTCAAAAAAAAAAAAAAATTAATTGATCTTATTGGTACATTTTTATGTGTGTGTGTGTGTGTGTGTGTGTGTGTGTCACAATCGACATAGAAAATTTGTACCAGTATATGACCTGACTTCTCATTTTCTCCCCTTCCCCTGACCACCCTACAATCCCCCACCCCATATATACATAAGTTTTATTAGCTTTTTTTTCACTATCACATTTTTTCCCTGCATTATATACCCCTACCCCCTTTGACTATTTGAATATTTTCTGTCTCACAGTCTCATACACTCTCGAACTCTTGCATTTTTCTCATAGTAGTCTGCCATGGCCTTCTCCTTTTTCATGCTCACATGGTAGTTTACTTTGTAGTTCAGCCTGGCCCTGACTCATTATGTAGCCCAAGCAAGCCTCAAACTGAGCAACCCTCCTGCCTCTGCCTCCCGAGTGCTGAGATTTTCAATTTTTTATTTTGAGACAAAGGGTCCTGTGAGTAGTACTAAATTGCGGTTTTCTTTGTCTCTCAGATGTGGGTCATGAATTACATGCTAGAGGTGATGGTCACTGGAGGCCCTTTCCAGCTCTGTGGGCCCTGAGGCCCTGTCAGGGGCAAGGCTGGGACCGTATTTGTAAGTTGCCCATCCTGGCCTCAAACTTCAGGTCTTCCCGCCTGAGCCTCTTGCTTGTCATCAGAACTGATGTGACCAGTTCTCTGCTGACACAGTGATGTCGAAGTGGACATCTTCGCGCGGTTTGGAGTCCAGTGCTGGGACATCTTAGGAACGGATTCTTAGCAGTGCGCTTGGCGGGTCCAACGCTGGCGCAGGGTGTGCCCTCTGTCAGGACGCCGTGCAGTAGCGCTTGTTTTTCACTTCCCTTCCAGCTCTGCCTCTCTTTAACTTTTATCCTAGCTATTGGTTAGGCAGACTCTCGTTTGAATTTGTATTTCCTCTTTTGGTCATTGTGTTTCTTGGGTGTTTACATTTGGGTTGTGCTTTGCTTGTCCAAGTCATTGGCTCATTTGTATCATTTGAAACGTGGATGTTTTTTTGTTTGTTTGTTTTGTTTTTTGAGACTGGCCCTGAACGCATTATGTAGCCCAGGCTGGCCTCGAACTCATGATGACCCTCCTGCCTCTGCCTCTCGAGTTCTGGTATTACAGGTGTGCACCATCATGCCTGGCAAAACACTGCTATTTTAAATTTTTAAACATTCCTGAGTAGGCATGTAGTATAAAAGTAGGTAACCCTTGGGGGCTAGTAGTCTAGAAAAGGTTATGACCTACTTCAGGTGCCCAAAGATGAACCTACCTCAGGTAGAGTTCTAAGGCCACCTCCAGGCCTGAATGAACTGGTTATGAAGAGGCAGATGGCAGCATGGTACAGTGCAGTATGGGGGAAAGAGTCACTGTCCTCCTTCATCCCCGGGGGCCGGGTCCCCAGAGCTTATCTAGCCTGCCAGGCATGTATCAGAAGACAGCAGCACAGAATACCCCGGGCACAGAAGAAGAACGAGAATGAATCCAGAGACATCCTGACCATACTGATTTGTCTCTTGAGGCTCTAAAAATAAGGGTGTGGTTTTGAACAGCATATTTATTTCAAATACTTTTTATGACAGCCAGACCTGTGAATAGCATTAAATTGCAGTTTCCTTCATCTGGCAGATGTGGGTCATAAATTGCTTGTTAAAGGTAGGCAGTCCCTTGGTGCCCTTTCTGGCTTGGCCAGCTCCGGCGTCTATTGCGAAAGGAAGATGTGCCATGGAAAGATTGGCATGTATGGCTGCTGGGTATGTTCTACCTCAGATTCCACCTGTGCTTGCTTGTCTGTCTGTCTTTCTGTTTTGTTTTGAGACAGGGTCTAGCTGTGTAGTTCAAGCTGGTCTTGAATTCACTGTGATCTCAAAAACATGGTGATTCTCCTCCTTAGTGTCCTAAGTGCCAGGATGTGCTAAGTGCCACCATGCCCAGCTAAGATTCTGTACTTTAAAAACATCCAGCTGGCCGCAGCGGCACACAGCTGCACTCATAGTATTCTGGTCGGCTAAGCAGCACAATTGCAAGTTCGAGCCCACTCTGCACAACGTTGTGCCTTGGTGAGACCCTGTCTTCAAATTAAAAAAATGTAGAAAGGCTGGGGATATGTTTAAGTGTGAAAGTTAGAGGTTCAATCTCCAAAAATTAAGTTAAAGAATAAACTGTGGCCTCTGTCAGTGATGGCAAACCTTTTAGAGCTTTCACTGATACCAAGAGCTAGCTGCCACAGATTCCCACCCCTGACCCCGGGCCAGACATTGCCGTTTTAGATGCACTGGTTTGAAACCCAGTAAAAACCCACCCTTACCCCTCGCATAGCCTCCTTCGCAGGCCTCACGGACCCTCGCCCTGCATGGTCTTCAGTGGCTCCGGCACCTAGTCTTATCTCTTGAGATCAGAAACTTGAGGCCTCCTCTCTGGCTGGGCCTGAAGCACACACCGTGATCCTGGCACTGTCAGAAGCCGAGGCAAGAGGATCACAAGTGTGAGCCCAGCCTGGGCAGCTTAGCAGGACTATCTCAACGTGAAAAAATAAAATAATGAGGGGGCCGGAGATTTAGCTCACTGGTTCCAGCGCCTGCCTCGTAAGCACAAGCTCCTGAGTTCGATCCTTGGTAACCACGTACAATGCTGGGTGTGGTGGCTCACGTCTGTCATCCCAGCACTCGGGAGGCAGAAGCAGGAGGATTGCTGAGTTCACGGCGGCTTGCCTGGGCACCATAGTGAGCTCAGGGCCAGCCTGGACTACAAAGCGAGACCCTGTCTCCAAAAAAAAAACATTAAATAATGAGCTGAGGATGTAGCTCCATGTGAAGGCCCTGAGTTCAGTTCCCAGCATGTGCATGTGCAGACACTCAGCGTGGACCCGGCACAGGGCTGGTCTCGCCTCCTCTCTCTTGCATGAGTACACTCTTCAGTTCATGACGAGTTCATGCCCCAGTAAATTGGCAACGGCGCGGTCAGAACGATGCTGACGGTGCCTGCCCCGCCGGAGCACAGTGCCCTGCGGAGCACCTGCCATCTCCCCTCGTGGCCTTCAGAGGCCGCATGTGTCGCAGGCTCGGGGTTAGGTGCCGTCCTTGGGTGAGAGAGCAGCTAGTACTGTTTTTACTTGACAGACTACGAAACGGAGCCGCAGGGAGGTGACGTGACTTGTCCGGATCCTCGGCAAGTTCTCAGCAGGATGCAGACCCACAACCCAGGTCTCGCATCCCGCTCTGGCTCGAGAGGAGGAAGCTAAGACTGTCTCCAGAGAGCTGAGCACTGAGTGCCCTTGTCTTGCTCTTGCTCCAGATGCTACGTTCTGTCCAGCACAGATCACGGGATGACTTTGTCGCTCCGATTGTCCAGGTAGGTGTCCGGCAGGGGACTCCCCGCTCCCTCAGAAGACAGTAGGTGCGTCTGACAGGACTCTTGCCACCTTTCTCCCCTGCTCACGCACTTCATACCTGCGCCTCTCACCGCATGCTGGGAGAGCCCTGTCTGTGTGGCCTCTGGCTTCCCCGGGGCAGGTTCACGTGTCTGCATGTGGCCTGTGGCTGGGAGGTGCTAACGCTGGTGAGAGGAGATGGTCAGGGGTGACTGTGGCATGGAAAGGGTTGGCCTATGGCCCTTTTGCTCAGCAGAAGGGGACATTTTTTGGACCAGCCTTTCAGTGTGAAGCTTCTGGCCTGGTCAGCATCTCCCTTTCTTCACAGTGGGGTTTTGGATACCAGGCCCTGATTCGGGCTCAGGAGAGAGCAGTCCAAGTGGAGGTGGTTGTGCCTGTGAACAGGGCCAGAGGTGTACTCTGACCTGCAAAGAACAGTTCCTTCCTACGGGGTATTGGCAGGGATTGGGAGCAAGAGGTTAAAGGTGTGTGTGGCTGGTTCTGGCATCTACCTAGCAAGCGCAAGGTCCCTAGTTCGATCCCCGGTAACAACATACCACAGTGCCAGGCGTAGTGGCTCACACCTATAATCCCAGCACTCGGAAGGCAGAGGCAGGAGGATTGCTGAGTTCAAGGCTTGCCTGGGCTACATAGTGAGCTCAGGGCCAGCCTGAGCTACAAAGCGAGACCCTGTCTCCCAAAAAAAAAAAAAAAGAGGTGTTAATAAACCTTTCATTCCTGCAGGACGAACCCTGAAACGAAAAGCAGAGTGGAAGATCCAGAGATTAACTCCGTCGGGGATGTTAAGGAGGGGCAGCTCCTGAGGGGCTACGTGAGGTCCGTGGGGCCGAGCGGCGTTCTCCTGGGGTGAGTGGCTAGGCTGGGCAGCGCCTGGCCCTGCCTCGGCCTGGGCTCTGCTGCCGCTTTCGTTTAGCTTAGATGTGATGCGAAGGAGACAAGTTAGGCATTCTCACTATTTTTTTAAGTTGTGAGTTTTCAAATACTTTTTGAAGTTTTGAGTTATTTCTTGTTTGGTGTTTTAAACAAAGGAGATGGTATGTCCACTTCCAGTTTGGTGGACCGTGTTTCTGGATTGGTAAGTGCTGTGCGAGCACGTCAGGCTCCCAGCCGGACACAGCAGCCTTTCCTGTCCTGTCCTCTTCCCTCTGCCGGCCCAGCAGCCTGTGATTTAGATGCTGTGATGCTGTGGTGCAGGGAGACGGGCTCGGTGCCCCGGTGTTCGCCCGCCTGCCTCGGTGCCAGGGTTCCATCCCCAGCCACACAGTCCACCTCCGCACGCTTAGGCATGTCCTCCAAGGCCCAGAATTCGGCAGTCGTGGGTGTGTCACAGCTCAGTCGGGTGAAAGCAGGTTCCTGCGTGTGGCTGGGATTCTGTCCCCCTCAGCACACGGGGCCCTGTCTGTCTCCTCCAGCCTTGGCCCGTCGGTCGTGGGCTTGGCCCCGTTCTCACACGTGACGCTGTGCAGCGTGCCCAGGAAGGAACTCTACAGCGCACACCTCCCTGCGGGGAGGCTGCTCACTGCCAAGGTCCTGAGGTGGGTGCCCCCTGCTCTCTCCGGCCCCTGCGGTGTGGCTCTGGGAGCCCTGGGACGTTCAGGATACACGCAGCAGAACGGCTTAGGGAGCTGGCCATGCAGCGTTCCAGGGAGCAGGAGGCCTGTGGAGCCCTCGGCCCAGCTCGGCCCAGGCAGATGGGGCCCGTTCTGGTGGGGGAGGAGCAGTCACGTGCCAGTCACGCCTGAGAACGCGGTGCGGGGCGCGGGGAGGAGGCCTCCATGTGCCCGGGCACGTGCGCTCTGCCGTCTCACGGTCCGCCCCGCCCCGCCCGCTGCAGGCTGAAGCCCAGCAGGAACCTGGTGGAGCTGTCCTTCCTCCCTGGCGACACTGGGGAGCCGGACGTGCTGTCTGTCTGCCCGGAACGCCTGCTGCAGGAACAAGAGGAGGAAACGGAGACCAAGGAGAGCGATGAGAAGGGAGAAGAGAGGAAGAATCAGAAAAAGAGGGAGAAGAAAAGCCAGAAGGGGCAGGAGTGGGGCAAGCCGCCTGGCCTGGAGCAGGTCGAGGTGAAGAAGCCTGGCAAGCGGGGGCGCCTGGACTCCGGAGGGGTGCAGGTGAATCGGGGTGCTGTGCATGCCTTATGCCTGGAAGGGTGCTGGAGCGACCAGCCCAGCTGCCTGACAGAGGTGTATGTGGACACAGGCACCCGTGGCACAGAGCTGGAGGGGCTGGGGTGCCCATGAGTGGGGTGCCGGAGGAGGCGCCAGCATTTCTCGCCTGCTGTCATAGGAAAGCGTGAGCAAGAGGCGGAAACAGGCTGGGCCAGCGGAGGAGGGTGACAGCAGCGCGGGAGTGTACTATCGCGAGGGAGAAGAGGAGGCGGAGGAGGCGGAGGCACTGCCCAGGGTGAGCGCACGGCCGGGGGCAGCAAGTCAGCCCGCTCCCTGGGCTGGGTTCTCGGGCCCACCCTCCTTCCTGCGCTGCCTACAAGGGAGCGCGGGGCTGTGCTGGCCCCTCAGCTGGCTGTCAGCCCTGCAGGATGGCACTCGTTAACCCTGGTCTGTGCCCAGTGGGGGCAGTGAGTGAAACGAGGCCGTGGGCAGACAGGAGGCCAGCCCCGGAGGCTGCGCGCCCGGGGAAGCGGACGCTCGTCGGGCTGAGGGGGTGAGGAGGGCTCCCAGCCCAGGCAGGCCTCGCGCGCTCAGTGTTCCTGTCGTCTCTCGCCCCCAGCTCTCACTGTACAGTTGTGTCAGAGGTGTGTAAGACTCGCGTTGTTGGACTCACAAATGAATCTGGCGACATTCTCCCAGAGCAGAACTCGTTCTTAAGTGGAGACTTGCTGTGGGGCTGTTTCGTGTGTGTGTGTCTGTGCGTACGTAACGCCTAGATCGTTCCGCACAAAGGCGGTGTTTATGCCGCTGCTCTAAGCCGTGGGCCCAGCCCGGCTGGAGGACAGGCTCTCGTGCGCTGGGTCTCCCTCCCTCGGGCCGCCTGGGCCCAGCCCTCACGCCCCTGTGACCCCCAGGGCACGCGGACCAGGCCCCCAGAAGCGCCCCGGCTGCAGCTCTCGTCAGGCTTCCTCTGGGACGTGGGGCTCGACACCCTGACCCCAGCCTTGCCGCATCGGGGGGAGAGCTCCGAGAGCGAGGAGGAAGAGGAGCCACGCCGCGCCACGGTGCTGTTTCCCGGGGCCCTGTCCTTCTCTCGGGGCCCCTGGTGGGTCTGGGGGCTGTGCAGGGCCTTGGGCTGCTGGCGGCGCGTCACGCTCCCTCGCAGACCTGCCCTGGTCTTGAGGAGCACGCGGCTCACTCGCTTTCCTGCCTTCTGTGACAGAAAAAGAGGAGCAAGAAGGAGCGGGAGCTGGAGAAACAGCAGGCGGAGAAGGAGCTGTCCCGCACTGAGGAGGCTCTCATGGACCCAGGGCGGCAGCCGGAGTCCGCAGACGACTTCGACCGACTGGTGCTGGGCTCCCCCAGCAGCTCCATCCTGTGGCTGCAGTACATGGCCTTCCACCTGCAGGCCGCGGAGATCGAGAGGGCCCGGGCTGTGGCCGAGCGGGCCCTCAAGACCATCTCCTTCAGGTCCTTGTCTCTCCTGCCGCGGGACGGTCTTCCGAGGGGCACGGTGTGTGGCCCAGGTTGGGCTTTCAGAAGCCGGCCGTGGGTCCCGTCACAGTGGGCAGGCGGCAGCAGTTAGGGCGGCTGTGCCAGGGGCCGTGGCCACCAGGCTTTCTCTCAGAGATGCAGCCGTCTGTGGAACAGAGCTGCTTATTTATATTTCATGGGCCTCTTTACTGAAATAGCTATGGGTGGCACTTCTGAGAGTCTCTGCGCTTAAATAAGACACCCTGTTTGGAACAGGAGCAGAACAGGGGAGATACCTGTACATACTGGATAAAAACCCGATATGTGGCCATTTTCTGGGCCAAGTAGAGTCGGTGTCCTCAGCGTGGTGGGGACAGAGAGCAGTCCCGTTTCCTTCCTCTGTCTGGGGAGAGAATCTGACCCAAGAGCTTGCCTGGAGCTGAGAGGAGTCGGGGAGCCCCGCCCTGGCAGGGGGTTCAGGGTCCGGGTTCCTGGTCTAGTGAGCTGCGGTGGGCACAGGAGCTCTTAGTGCGGGCACTTGGGGGAGCCTGGCAGGGGGCCGTGGTGGCCCAGTCCTGGTGGGATGGGTCCCCGCTGAGCTGATGGGTCTTACGCACCCCTCAGAGAGGAGCAAGAGAAGCTGAACGTGTGGGTGGCGCTGCTGAACCTGGAGAACATGTACGGCTCTCCGGAGTCCCTGGGCAAGGTGTTCGAGCGCGCCGTGCAGTACAATGAGCCTCTCAAGGTCTTTCTCCACCTGGCCGACATCTATGCCAAGTCTGAGAAGTTCCAGGTAGGAGGCCTGGCCTGGCGGCAGCTGCTCAAAACCTGTACCTCCCGAGAGGTCTTGTGGGGGCCCCAGGGCCCCATTCAGGGAGGAACCCCAGCCCTGCCCCAGGCTTCCCGACTCTGGCCCACGCCCCCTCATCCCCTCCTCCACTCCGGGAAAGGAGGCGAGAAGCTGTGCCCTGGAAGTAGAGGGACAGCGGCCCCGGTATGCGTGCCCTAGACCACGGACGGTAGGGCAGAGACAGAAAGGGCGTCTTTCCCACAGGAGGCAAGTGAGCTCTATAACCGTATGCTGAAGCGCTTCCGGCAGGAGAAAGCTGTGTGGATCAAATATGGGGCCTTTCTTCTCCGGAGGAGCCAGGCTGGGGCCAGTCACCGTGTGCTGCAGCGAGCCCTGGAGTGTCTGCCTGCCAACGAGCGTGAGTGGGGGCCCAGCCCCGAGGCGCAGGCCCTGTGGGGGCTGCTGGGAGTAAGGCTGGCGTCTCCCCCAGGGCGGGTGGCGCGTGAGTGCAGTGTGGGTTTCCTCCATGAGCTGTGGAAGATGGGGCAGGAAGCAGTCGGCGCTGCTTCCTGTCGTCTGGGGCCTCCTCCTGGCCCCCCACTATCCCCTGACCCGAGGGCAGGGAGCCCGCCTCGGTGCCCGCGTCTCCCGGTGTCAGGCGAGGGCTCTGAGCACTCTCTCCCACAGACATGGATGTCCTCTCCAAGTTCGCCCAGCTGGAGTTCCAGCTGGGGGATGCAGAGCGGGCCAAGGCCATCTTTGAGAACATGCTGAGCACCTACCCGAAGCGCATAGACATCTGGTCGGTCTACATCGACATGACCATCAAGCACCGCAGCCAGAAGGAAGTCCGGTGAGAGCAGAAGGCAGCCAGGGCTGGCACACAGCTGGCACAGAGCCCTCACGCACGTCCCGTCCCCCAGCATTGCTACAGGGCGGAGGGCCGGGGGGTAGACTTAGGCCCAACCCTCCTCCACCGTAACTTCCGGGTGGCCCGTCCTTTGGCCTCTCTGAGGGGGACATAGAGGGATGGTGTCCACCTTGGGCCCTCTAGTCCACAGCGAGGATAAAGGTGGGTGTGGGGCTGGGCGTGGTAGCTCGAGCCTGTTCTAACACCTAGGAGGCCGAGGCAGGAGGATCACTGTGAGTTCAAGGCCAGCCTGAACTGTATGGCAAAACCCTGTGCCATAAAACACAAAGTGAGGGGGAGCTAGGGTTTCTGGGTGATAGAGGGCCCTGGAGCCTGAGAGTCGGGTGAGCAGGCCAGGACTGTGGGGCGGGAACAGGAAGTAGCTGCTGTTCTGCCCTTCCTCACAGGGATGTGTTTGAGCGGGTTATTCACCTGAGCCTGGCCCCCAAGAAAATGAAGTTCTTCTTCAAGCGCTACCTGGACTATGAGAAGCAGCACGGCACCGAGAAGGACGTGCGGGCCGTGAAGGCCAAGGCCCTGGAGTACGTGGAGGCCAAGAGCGGGGCGCTGGAGGACTAGCGGCCGGGCCGCCTGGGGACTGCTCGAAGTGCTGCTTTTCCTGCAGCACCCTCGGGCGATACTGTGGGGATGAAAAGGAATGTGAGGCTGTTTGTTTGTAACCCCTTGTTCAATGTATTTATTTATAGGGAAGCAGTGCTGTGGGGCTCCCTGGGGCTCGCACGTGCGGCCAGGCGCTCTCGTGCTGCTGCCCCTGGAAGCTTAATTCTTGGTGTGGTTTGTGACGTCGCCTTTTCCCTTTCTGCATCCCTGCTCGGTGATGCAGACGGCAGGATCTCGGAGTCCCAGGAAACCCCTCTTCCGGGCAGTGTCCCCCCTTCCGGGCAGTGTCCCCCCCTTCCGGGCAGTGTCCCCCCTTCCGGGGCAGTGTCCCCCCTTCCGGGGCAGTGTCCCCCCTTCCAGGCAGTGTCCCCCCTTCCGGGGCAGTGTCCCCCCTTCCGGGCAGTGTCCCCCCTTCCGGGGCAGTGTCCCCCCTTCCGGGGCAGTGTCCCCCCTTCTGGGCAGTGTCCCCCCTTCCGGGGCAGTGTCCCCCCTTCCGGGCAGTGTCCCCCCTTCCGGGGCAGTGTCCCCCCTTCCGGGAAGTCCCTGCTTCTGGGTCCTGCGGTCACATCCTGCTCTGTCCCTGGCAGGCTCTTGGGCTGTGCAGAAGGGCCCAGAGAGGGCAGCAGCGGCTGGTCGGGCTGTGGGCGCAGCCTCAGCTCCTCTGGCACCCGTGCCCCTTCTGTGCAGGCGGTGTGGCTTCGGGGAAGCCGCAGCGTTGGCGTAAACCACCCAACGACAGCCATCCCGGGCCTGTGGTGGCCATGACCCCCCAGCGCGGTCCAGGCCAGAGCTCTGGGGAGCCAGCTCTTCCTGGGTCAGTCTCTGACGGAGCTTTAAATGTCCTGAGGAGCCGTGACATACCCACTAAGCTTCCCCTGAGGAAGGCTGGGCTGCCTCTGCCCAAATCAGATGACCCAATCCGGCTGCCCGGGGATGTCCTCTCAGGGGTCCCCTGTACTGCTGCCATCCGTGTGTCCATGTTACTTTGTGCCCTCCTGCAGGGCACAGCCATACCCATTTAGATACCAGGCTAGTCCTTTGTGGTAAGAAAAGCTTTATCAAAATTTAAATATGTGAAGTGAGGCCGCAGGTGCACAGGCGGGCAGCCCCCCAGCAGGGCCTCGGCGAGCTCGCGCGGCGCAGCTAGACACAAGTTAGCTGCGCCTGAGCTTCCTGGAGAGTAGCCGCTGCCGCTGGCTCCGCTGGCTTCAGGCTTCTCGAGCAACAGCCCCCGCAACGCGAGGCCCAGCCCGGGACAGGTTTTCCCCAAAGCGTGAGCCAAGGCGGCCGGCGGCAGAGGGTTCAGGGAGGGCGTTCTTCAGATTGGAGTCCTCCATCGGAGCTGACCGCGTCGCCCGGAACCCCGCGTCCCAGACTGACCAGGTCCCTCCTCTCCACACGACTTGGGAGCAGGCAGCGCGGCGTCAGGCAGAGAGCAGGGCCATCTCCACGCTGTCGGGGGCTCTGCCGTTGCCCGCCAGGCCCTGGGCCCACTTGTGCAGCCGGCTGTAGAGCGGGAGGCCCTGGGTCTCGCGGTACAGGTAGACCCCGGTGATGGCGTTCCACTGCGGCCGGGGCTGCGTCCCCTCCACCGGGAACTTGGCGACCAGCTCCTCGTCGTCCTTGTTGAGAGCCACGAAGCCAAAGAAGCGGCGAACGTTGCTGGCGGCCAGCACCCTGGAGTGCACCTCGGCCGTGCGCTGGAAGAGCTGGTCCTCGTTGGCGCGGTACTGTGCCCAGTAGGCCTCCTGGCGGTAGCTGAGTGGCGAGCAGTAATGCTTGAGGCACTTGGTCAGGAACACCAGGATGGCCACCATGCCGATGAGCAGCCACCCGAAGAGCTGGCCGGGGACGGGCAGGGTTCAGGAGGGCCGGGGCAGCCTGCCCCCACCCCCAGGAGCCCCTGTCGCAAGGGGTGGGGGAGGCAAGCCTGTCCTGCCCTTCCTGCTTCTTGTTCACACTTGCCCTTTTTTATTTTTTAAATTACTCTTGTTAAGAGTTTCCCCGTGCGGGCCGGAGGGTTAGCTCAGTGGTTCCGGCGCCTGCCTCGCAAGCGTAAGGACCTGAGTTCGATCCCCGGTTACCACATATAATGCTGGGCGTGGTGGCTCACGCCTGTAATCCCAGCACTCGGGAGGCAGAGACAAGAGGATTGCTGAGTTCGCTGTGGCTTGTCTGGGCACCATAGTGAGCTCAGGCCCAGCCTGAACTACAAAGCAAGACCCTGTCTCCAAAAAGCAAAAAAAAAAAAAAAAAAAGAGTTTCCCCGTGCAGCCCAGGCTGGCCTCCAGCTGGCAGCGAGCCTCCTGCCTCAGCCACCTGAGTTCTGGGATTCCAAAGTGCACCACCACGCCCCGCCTGCCGTGTTCAGGCTGCATTTTCTGCCGCCTCTTCAATCCCAGCTGCCCCTCCTCATCTCTATCAGAGCCCAGCCCCAGGCCTGGAGTGCAGTTCAGCAGTGTGTGTGGGTACAGGCTCTGACCGGCTCACGCTGCCAGGCGCGGCTCAGGCGATCAGGCGACCCCAGGAACCCGAGCCCTCGGGAGAAGTTCTCCCACCTCCATCACGTGGTTCCTGTCGCCCCTACCATCTGTCACACAGTTGCCTCAAGTGCCTGGACATGAGCCTGTGGGGTGCGGACCACAGAGACCCATTTGCTCCTGCGTGGGGCTCTCTGGTCAGTCAGTCGGCACCAGGTGACACGTGTCGTGTGTCTCCTGTCCCCGGGGCTGTCACCAGCCTGTCTCGCCACGCGGGTTCCTCACATTCCTGAGAGAAGAGACCTCTTAGAGACTCTCAGGCGCCACCTCCTCTCGGTCTTCTAGGCTGCTGAGCACCCCCTTCAGCTTGGGTTTGCTGCCTTTAACCCATCTCCGGCCCCTGAGCCTGCCACTCACAGGCAGCAACTGTCCCTGAAGCCACTCTGCCCCACCCCACCTCAGGGCACTCCTGTGACTTAAGGAGCAGCTGCCGGCCGGCCCCAGGCTGAGCCACACTCCCCCGCGCCAGTGCTGCGGTGCTGGCTTGCAGGGCCTGTGTGTGCCTGGGATGGAGTCATGTCCCTTCTGTGCTGAAAATGGAGGACCGAGGTTGGAGCTCAGGGTGGTGTGTGCTTAGCATAACCAAGGGTCAGAGTTCGAGTCCCAGCATCAAATCTCACTGAGGGCTGAACTTGACCTTCGCCCACCAAGCACCCAGTTCGGACGCCTGATAGGTCACTAGTGCCCCCCCAGAAAGCCCCTACGGGCCAACCCAGCACCTCTACCAGCTCCACCCAGGGACCAAAGGCGCTCCCTGTGCCCAGGGCTTACCTGGGACTCGTACTTGAGCCTGCGGCTGACCTCCTCCCGGAAGCCTGACAGGTTGGCAGGGCCCTCCCCGCAAGGGAACCTGGCCAGGATCTCGGTGGCGTGAGCTGGTGGGAAGCCCTCCTCGCCCACCGTGAGGGAAGAGGGGTCCACGAACTCGCTGAGGGCACAGACATAGGCCTCCCCGCGCAATAGGGAGATGACAGACCAGGTGACGGGGGCCACGGCCGCACGGCCCAGGATGGAGCTAAGCAGCAGGAAGTTGGGGGCGGCTGAGCAGTTCTTGGTCCTCCGATACTGGCACTCAGTGACTAGATTCCAGGTGTGGTTATTGAGGATGATACCAATGAGGAAGAGTGCCAGGGCGGGCACTCCGATGGCTGTCAGCCCATACAGGTAGTTCCGGGCCGGTGAGCAGGGGCAGTGGAAGGCCACCACGGAGAACAGCTCCTGGCTGCCCACTGTGCCCAGTGCCACCAACCCATTGAAAATCATCACATCCTTGCTCTTGAAGAAGAGGGACAGGAAGCGGAAGTTCTCTGCGATCAGGGCAGCCATGGTAACAGGTGGGATGGATGGCTCCTGATGGGACCAGCGGTCACCCGAAGGCTGGGCAGAGTGCCATTTTATCACCTGGAGCAGCAGGCCGGGTGCTTCCTGCGGAACACAGACAACACTTGCTGTTCCCCCAGCACAGACACCCAGGGTGCCTCAGAGGAGGCTGGGGAGGGAGGAGGGAGCCCGGGCCGGGAAGCCACAGTTGCGACGTCACGGAGAGCTAGCTGTTCATCCCTGGGCTGCTCCACCCAGCGTGCCAGGGCAGGGGGCTTCTCAGGGCCCTAAGAAAGTACAAGGGTGGCCAGACTCTCCAGTGTGGAGGACTCAGAGCGCAGGCAGGGACAAGGTCTCCAGCGGCCCTGCAGGTACAGAGCTTCGGGCTCAGGCAGCAGAGAGGGTGGCTCGGCCTTGGCGAATGGCAGGGGCTGTCCCCGGTGGGGAGGGGAGGGGACCCCGGTCACTGGCGAACTTGGGGTGTTCAGACCCCACTCTGGAGACCGGACTTCTCTGGGCCTTGGTGTGAAAAGCAGATAAAAGGTCCTGGGCTTTGCTTTGCTTCTAGGAATGCTGGAAGATCAACATGCCCGGGAACTGCCCTGTGTGAAAGGGAGGCCGAGCACCTCTCACTCTGTTGGGCCTCCAGTATGGAGGACTCAGAGTGCAGGCAGGGACAGGGTCTCCAGCGGCCCTGCAGGTACAGAGGTCGCTGGCCAGGACCTAAGGCTAAGAGCTAAGGAGACGGGGCAGAGCCAAAGTGGGTCTGCTCCGGGTTAGCCCCACCTGCTCCGTCGCCCGCTCACCCTGGCCTCTGCATCTGGTCTGTCCAGCTCCTCCCAGCATTCTCTGCCTCTCTGAGCTGCAGGCCTGGGAACTGCCCTACTCACTAGCTAACAACAGGAAGCCACCAGAAGGCTGTGCCTGGCCAGTAGCGGACCCACCAGCACTTCCGGAGTCATCCTCCTCCTCCCTGGTGGTCTGCCAGCTGCAGGCGGGCAGACTGCCAGGAAGTGGCCGTGGCCTCAGGCTACTGCAAAACTGGGCCCAACTCCCTTCCCAAGCCCCACCCTTTGACCCGCTCAACCAGAGAGGGTGTGGTCCTCCCGCCAGGGATGGAAACAGGACTCCCAGGCTGGAGGAGCCGGAGCCCAGGGAGGAGCTTGTAGCAAGCTGAAGGGAGAGGCCTGTGGCAGATCTGTCTGTGTGTCTGTCCCCATCCTCGCTTCTCTCTGCTCTGCAAGGCCTCCCTGTGGCCCTGACTCTCCATGAGGCCCTGCCTGGCACTCTGGGAAAGGGACTTGGTTGTATTTCTGAAGATATATGCGTTTTCTCCCTCTTTTTTCTTCCTTTCTGGGTAGCTCATCAGGTCCTGTGGGGCCCTGGGCCTTCTGCCTCCCACCCAAAGTAGGGCAAAGATGATGGCTGCACAGGACGGGGATCAGCAGAAGATGGACCAGGCCACTTCCAAGACGTGCCAGAGGACAGGGCAGGGCCCCACGCTGGCGCCCTCCTGGAGACAGGCCCTCCGGAGTGGGGGACCCCCTCCCACAGCGGTGTCCCTCGGGGCTGGCTGTGTGGCCCTGCCCGCCCCACGCCCGGCACCCCAGGGCGGGGCCCGTCTTACCTGGGCAGAGGCATCCGTGGCCTGGCCTCCGCGGGGATGGGCTCCCAGGCCTCAGGCCGATGCAGGACGCTGTTGTGCCCGAAGTGTCCCTCCGCCTGCCCTGCTCGCTGCTGCTTCTGCGCGGGACGGGGGACAGGACGTTTGAGGCCAACGTGGCCGGAGCTGTTGTTGCCAGTTTTCGGTCGGTGTTTACAGACACATTTAACTCCATAAAGAGAAAGAGGGAGTGGGACGGCTGTGCGCCAGCAAGTGGAAAAACAGCCTCTCCGGCAGGGGAGGGGGGAGGAGGGAGGAGGCGGCGGGGCGGTGCGAGGGGAGGGAGTGGGGCATCCGGTGCCAGCGCCTGTCCGGCCCTGGCTCACTTCTCACAGTGGGGGCGGCGGGAGACCTCCGCAGGAGCGGGCAGGGCCCCTCTGTGCCCCACGCGAGGTCCACCGGGCGAGGCCGGGCCCCCGCCTTCTCGGGTGCTGCTCCTCCAACATCCCTCCGCGAGGGTCTGTCGGAGTTAGATCCTCTCAGCCGCTGGCGAGGGGCAAACTGGGGTTCTCTGACACAGAGCAGAGGAACGGGAAGAAGGGGAGCCGTGTGGCTTTGCCTCTGTGCCCTTTGGGTCCTGCGTGTGGCAGACACGGCCAGTCTGTCCCCGAGAGCCCGCCCGCACCCTCACAGCACCCTCGGGAGCTGGGCGGAAGCGTCCCTCAGACAGGCGCCGCCCGGGAGGCTGCGGCCCAGAGCTCAGCCGCCCTCCTGCCGCCCTCCTGGGTCCTCACTGCGCGAGGCCGGATGGTGGGTGGAGGGGGGGTGAGGGAGGAGAGAGGTGCGGCCCTGCCCAGCAAGAGAGCTCGCGAGCAGGCCCGGGTGGGCCAGGCAGGTGGGACCAGGTCTGAGAGACGCCTCTGAGTCCTCCCTGTCATCCCTGTGCCCTGGCACTCTCTGGGGAGGAGAGGGGAGCCCTTGGGGAAAGAGGTGGGCAAACAGCACCCTGGCGAGGTAGGTGCCTTCTCCCCAGAGAGAAACTGTGGCCCAGGAAATGAAGCCCAGCCGACAACATGGTCTGGCAGTGGTAGAGCCAGCCCTGCCACCCTGCCACAGTTGGTAGCACTCCCTCACCTTGGGTCCCCTCCCAGGGTGCATCTTTGAGGAAAAGACACTCCTCAAGCGTGGGCATGGCCTGGTTCCCCGGTCTGGGTGGGGGCCACAGACCCCTCCTCGGAGACCTCTTGTGCTCAGTGTGAGTGAACATGGAGCCGGTTTGGCCACGTAACCATGTAGCCCAGCTCCGCTCAGACAGACTTTTGGCTCATTTATCATGTGTCACTCAGGCGTGTCCCTCTAGCTGATGCCTGGGTCATCTCATGGCCCGCCTGGGCCCACTGAGTCCCACCCAGGACTCTGACCAAGACAATGAAAGGGTGGACAGGCTCCCAGTCCCTGGGCCTTGGAGAAGAGAGATCTTCAAAAATTGCAGACAGCCGGGCGTGGTGGCTCACGCCTGTCATCCCAGCACTGAGGAGGCAGAGGCAGGAGGATTGCTGAGTTCCAGGCTTGCCTGGGCTACATAGTGAGCTCAGGGCCAGCCTGGACTACAAAGCGAGAACCTGTCTCAAAAAAAAAAAAAAAAGTTGCAGACAAGTTACCCAGATATAGTCGTGCCTGTCATCCCAGCACTCTGGGAGGCTGAGGCAGGAGGATTATAAATTCAAACCCTGCCTGGCAAATTAGTGACTTAGGAAAGCTGTCTCAAAATAGAAAAGGTGCAGGGTTGTGGCAAAGGCCTTGGGTTCAATGGCCAGTACTAGGGACAAATTAGGGGAAAAAAGTGACAGGAAGAGGGAATCAGGCGGGCAAGCCTGTGAGCCCTGAGAGCAGACAGGGAGGAGACAAGCCCTTCGGGGGGGGGGGGCAGGCGCCTGCCCTCTGTCCCCTGCTTCCCTGTCAGTTTGGACATATCTAGGGCTTCCCAGGGGCCACTGCCCGGGGGCAGCAGGGCCGGTCCCCTTCCAGCGCCAAGTCCTCTGGCGCACAGGGCAGGTGAGCCCCTGCC
Organism: Thryonomys swinderianus; assembly: GCA_004025085.1. NCBI lineage: Eukaryota > Metazoa > Chordata > Mammalia > Rodentia > Thryonomyidae > Thryonomys > Thryonomys swinderianus. Next base: position 36,763 of record PVIC010005465.1, read on the forward strand.
ATCCTCGTGTGACTCGAGTCTACACTCTGCTGAGGTAGGTGGCTACCTCTCTGCGCGGGGGCCGGGCCCCGCCCCCCACCCAGCCATTGCCCAGCAGCGGCTCCTCCTGGCCCAGCTGCAGGGGGGGTCTGCACTTGTGCCAGCTCGTGAGCAGCCTGTTCATGGTGCCTTGGTCAGTGATGCCGCGAAGCTTGTCCCGCTCCTCTCCAGGGCCGTCGGTCGGGCTGTGGCCTGCGGAGGCCTCTGTGGCGGTGGCCAGGGCCCCGTGGGCATGGCCCAGCTCCAGGTCATGGCTCACAGCTTCAAAGAACTGCTGGATGCAGACCTTGGCGAAGGCCTTGGCATGCTCTGTGCACGTCTCATCAAACAGCTTGCGCTCGATGTCGATGTAGTGGGACCAGTACTTGCTCTTGAGGAACGCAGCCTGCGTGAAGCAGGGCCGCACGGAGCGCACCATGAAGGCCAGCAGCGTGGTCAGCAGCACGAAGGACCAGCCCAGCGCCTGTGGGATTGGCAGCGTCAGCAGGCCCTGGCCGCCCACCCAGACCCCTGCAGCATGCTTAGGACTTCCCGCCGGAGAGCAAGACCTGGACGGGTGACTTCACCTCTTGGCCTCGATCTCCTCACCCGTGAACGGGCGTGCATGGACCTACCTCACGGGAATGACCTCGTTCCCACAGCAAGAGGCTCAGTACTGACAGCTGACTGAGTGCTGGGGAGAGGCTGTCGCACTCTCACGACGGTAGGGCAGAGCCTGACTTCTCTGTCTGTTTCCTCCCTGTGGAAGGTGCCTGGAAAGGGCGCCTATCGCACGGGGTCCTTGTCAGATGACGAACAGCGTCCCGCTCACGGCTGTGAGCCATCACTATGCCCACAGGGGCAGGGCCACAGCTTTCCTCCAGGAGCCTTCCGTGGCCCACCCAGGCCCCGTGGCCCTTTCTCTCCTGAGTTCATTCAGCTCCTCTCCTTTGGTTCCCAGGACTGACAGTACCAGGGGGCAGGGTGCTGAGCTGGGTCCTGGGGACCCAAACACAGACGCCACGAGCCTCAGACGGCCAAGCACAAGGCCCAGGTGCTGCAGCTCAGCTCGGTCAGTGCCCCAGTGGGGGGCGGCGCGTCTCGGCTGATTGCCACTCCGGAGGAGCGCTTGGCGGGTCAGGATGGAGTCCGGGAAGGCGGAGGCCAACAGCAGGGCCTGCGGGGCGCAGCACAAGCACCCGCCCGGGAGTTCCCCAGCTCCTCTGTGAGCCCACGCGCACCCCACGGGACTGCATCTTCTCACGGTTCACCTGATACCTGAAAACTGATTTCCCGTGGAAATTTCTGGGTTTTAGATGAAGCCAGTGTTTAGGCGAAACTAAAGTTGACTCCAGAGTTGAGTCTCTGGAGGCGAAATGAAACTCATCTGTACCCTGGGGCCTGGAGTGTTCAGCCCCTGGTGTGGAGGGCGGCTGCCCTGTGCCTGGGGCCTGGCGGGATGGCACAGTGCCCTCAGGAGGAGCGCAGGCCTGGGGCACCTTCTTCGACAGGGACTTTCCTGACTCTCCACGGTGTTTCCCAGACAAACTATGCCTGACCGGCGAGCCCCGGCCTGGGCGGACTCTGCTCCCCAGAGTGCCTGCTCCACTCGTCCCGTCCTGCCCTGCGGCGGGCCCCGAGAGCATGCTGCCTGGTGGTCCTCAGGTCACACCCAGCCATGTCCCTCACCACTGGTGCCCCCCCGGCAGCCGACCCTCTGCTCCCGGTCAGCAGGGAGGTACTGGCTGGGGTATTTGCCAGGGAAATGTACCCAAATGGCCTGGCCACCCACCGAGCTCAGCCGGGCAGAGGCCTGGGACAGGAAAGGGCGCAAGTCACCTGCTCCTCAGCTGGGAGCCGAGGCTGGGGAGGGGACAGCTGGGCCTCGGGTCTGCCTGGGCCAACGGTCTGCCCTCAGGTGTCTGCCCCGCCCCACTGAGGGGCGCCCTGGGCGGGTGGGGCTCGGCCCTCACCTGGGAGATGCAGCGCAGGTAGCGCACAGCCACCTCGCGGGCCAGCAGCCAGTCGCCATCGTAGATCTCGGGGCAGGGCACGCGGGCCAGCAGGCGGGCGAGCTCAGGCGTGGGCAGGCCGGGCGCCAGGCTGCTGTTGCCCAGTGCAGCCACCGGCACGGCGGTGCAGAAGGCGCAGAGAAAGCACTTGCCGTCCAGCAGGGTGACGGCCACCCAGACGACGGGCGCGACGAGGGCGCGCTGCGCCATGGAGCAGAACATGTAGCGCAGCACGGCGGGGTCCTTGGCCCGGCGGCCCGGGGGCCGCTTCCACTCCTCGGCCAGCATGGACACGTTGTTGTTCATGATCAGGCCGAGCAGGAAGAGCACCAGTGGCGGCGCCAGCAGGATGCCTGCGCTGTAGGCCGCGTTGTAGCCTGGCAGGCAGGGGCAGTTGAAGTCGAAGGCTGAGTACATTTGGGCACTGGCCAGCGCCATGATGCCACAGACGCCATTCATGAAGGACTCCTGGTTGGACTGCAGGAACTGGAAGATCATCCGGAACTTGTCCATGGTGCCCTGCACGGCCCGGCAGCCCTCCCCACCTCACCTCTGCCCCAGAGAGGGCCCTGGTGGCCCACCCTGGCCACGGGGCACCCCCCTCATGCCGCTGCCCTCCTGGCTGGACTGGCAGAGCTCAGGGCAGTGGCTGAGGTCAGTCGCTTCGAGGCACCTCCTAGTCAGGTGCCGACTGGGAGGGCACAGCCTGGCCAATCCTCTGGGTGCAGCCAGCATTGTGCCCCTCCCATGCCCACCTCCCTGGCTCTTCTCCCTCCACAGCTGCCTCCGGGACCAAGAATGCAGGAGGCCACACCGGGTCGGACAGCCCTCTTGGGTGTGGGAGGGGGAGGGAGAGGGCGCGCGGGGCACGGCTGGGAAGAGGGCACCTGTGTCATGCTAGCCGAGGCTGGGGAGGCCCTGGCCTTGCGGGTGTTGGGCCCAGGGCCCCACAGACATCAGTGCGATGGTGCGGGGTTCGGGCGGGGTGACGGGGCTGGTAGTGCAGCAGCAGCAGGAGTGTTAACGCAGCCACAGCACGGAGTGAGGCTGGGGTCTAGGGCTTGGATCGGACTGATTTCCTGGACCAGGAGCCACTGCCTGTGAGTGTCAGGCAGATGCCTGTGTGTTCAGCCTGCCCTGTCTCTGTGGGTGTCTTGTGTTTGTGGGGTGCGGTCAGCACACTTCTTCCTGGCTCCATCTCCTACTTCTTCTCCCTTGTGTCTGGAGCCTGGAGCGTCTACGGGACCAGCAGGGTCAGGCCCCGAATGCTGGACCTGAGGCGCCCTTTGATGCCTATGGCTCTCCCAGCGGGCAGGCCAGGGCAGGTCTGGCTTCCACCAGCGGCTCCCGTCTGGAGCGGGCATGCAGGCCGGGCTGAGACAGAGCCCTGATGGGGTGTCAGTGTGTGGCCGGGGAGGAGTTTGCTGGTGTTCTCTGTGTGTGCAGGACCCGGAAGATCATCTGGGGCTTGTCCACTGTACCCATTTCAGAGGCTCAGTGAGGCTCAGTGGCAGCTAAAGGTGGCCCGGTGATGAGCCAGCCCCCCGCAGTAGAAGAGCCAGGGGGAAGCACTGTCAGGCCGGGGGTGTGCCCTCCCAACCGGCAGGCTGGCCCGGGGCTCTGGAGCTGCTGACCCCGTTGCGGGGCGCCCTGGGGACACCACGGGAGGAGCAGGGTGAGGGAGACCCAGAAAGGAGGTGCATGTCCCTGTGGTCGGCTGCGGTGTTGGAGGTCTGAGCTGCTGGCCAGGCACGGCCCCTGCCCAGTGTGCCCGCGGGGAAGGGTGGGCGGGGAGCTGGGGGCAGCTTGGGCCACCTGAGCCCCAGCGTTGTGTCCTGTGCGGGGCGGACTCCCTCTGTGCCCATCTGCCCTCTGAACGGCGTCAGGGCTGGCGGGCCGGCGCCTGCCAGGACCACAGGTGTAAACCCTGCGTGTTCTGGCAGCAGCAGACTTTGTAACCTTTTTGGAGGCAGGGTCTCGCCATGCAGTCCGGGCTGGCGTTGAACTCACTGTGGAGCCCAGGCTGGCCTCGAATGTCCATGCCCTCCTGCCTTGGGCTCTTGAGTGCGGGGTGACAGCCCTGGGCCGCCACGCCTGTTCTACAGCATCACCCAAGTCCTGGATCTCATAGTCTTACTAGGTTCTGGACTCCAGGTTACAGTTGCCACAGAAAGAAAGGATGATTGTCAGTCTTTAAATATCATTTGAATTATTGCAAAGTTTTCAATGGCTGTAAAAAATAGTTTTAAGGGCCGGAGATTTAGCTCAGTGGTTCTGGCACCTGCCTTGCAAGTGCAAGGTCCTGAGTTTGATCCCAGAAACCACATACAATGCTGGGCGTGGTGACTCACGCCCACCAGCAATCAACACCACATACCATAGTGCCGGGTGTGGTGGCTCACGCCTGTCATCCCAACACTCGGGAGGCAGAGGCAGGAGGATTGCTGAGTTCGAGGCTTGCCTGGGCCACATTGTGAGCTCAGGGCCAGCCCAAACTACAAAGTGAGACCCTGTCTCAAAAAAAAAAAGTTTTGAAGTTATCTCTTACTTAAGCTAGTTTTTGGGAGGTGGGGTCAATGTTTATCAGCTATTTGAAGTGATCATCATTAGAGACTTGAACAGGAGTTACCTATAGTTATTTCCTGCAAGAGTTTGACATTAAAAAGTTGTACTACAGGTTGGGGTTTAGCTCAGCGGTGCTGCCTGCATCACAGGCACAAGGTCCTGCTAAATTCACTCGGGTGCAGGGTTGGGATTGGGGGTAGGCAGATGGGGCTTGCTTTGCCTGAACTCAGGAGGCTGATGCAGGAGGGTTGTAAATTAGAGCTGAGCAATTAACGAATTTGTGAGACCCTGTCTCAAAATAAAATATGGAGGGATGGGGCTCAGTGTGAAGGCTCAGAGTTCAACTGCTAGGACCTCAAAAATGTGAAAGCAAGCAAACAAACAGTCAAATGAGCCAGAGGCTCTCCTGCCCTCCTTCCACAAGTGAGGGCCAGGGAAGGCGGCCCCTGCAGCTGGGAGGAGTCCAGACCCTGTGGTTGCTTTTCCCCCTAGAGCTGTAAGCAAGAGCATGTGCTGTTCAAATTGCCAGGCCTATGGGCTACGTTACGGTGGCCCACGTGGGACAGGAGACTCCCAGGCGCCCCGAGGCTGGTCACAAGCCCCAGTCTGGAAACCTGGCTCTACCCTGCCCACGCATGTCTTGTCTTGTCTGCCGTAGGCCTTGCCCAAGCACTGCCCCCCACTGAACAGTCAAGTTTATCTCTCAAGACAGTCTAAGCAGTGACCAGGGCTGAAATCTCCACCGCGCGCCACACTGGCCCAGGACCCCAAGCTGCACGATGTCTGAGTGCCCCAGACTCCTCTGTGAACTACAGAGCCTCACGGGTAACTGTGAGGAGGCCAAGCGGGTGAAAAACTCACCATGGTGCCAGGTGCGAGCCAGCCCCAGCACATGGGCATAGAATGATGTGCCAGCAGTGCTTCAGCCGTGTGTGTGTGTGTGTGTGTGTGTGTGTATAAGAGACAGAGAGAAAGAGAGATCTGTCAGGCCCTCCCACACAGTCCCCCCAAGCCTTTCTTTGCCGAGGGGAGTGGGCATGTGAGGTGCCCATGTGGACAGAGCATCAGACTGGGGTGGCAGGGGCAGGACCCAGCGAGATAGGGCTGCCAGGAAGCCGAGGGCCGCCAGGCTGTATCACCAGGCGGTGTCTGGGGCTTGGTGCTTGCTGAAGACGCGCTCTGTGCGGGCAGCACACACAGCCCGAGTGCTTCGAGCCTGACCCAGAAGAGCAGAGTCTGCTGGCAGCCTCCCCCCAGTGCACAGCGGGGTGCTGCGACCAACCGTCCTGCCTCAGGGGCCCGCGTGCTCCTGCACAGGGCTCCAGGCAGCCCGAGGCCCACCCAGCCCTTCGCCTCCCTCCCTCCCGCCGCTCCGGGCCCAGCCCCGCACACGCCTTCACCTCCCTCCCTAGGGCCGACTCAGGCTTGGTTCCACCAGTCCCTGTGGGGTTCCGGGATTTCTGGGGCCTGCCCGGGGTGGGGGCCCTGATGTGAGTGTCCTGGGTCACTCCTGTCCCTTCCCAGGGCTCCTGGGGGTGTCTTCCACTGCTGTGCCCTGCTCTAGCCCTTGGGACACAAGACAGGAACGCCTGTCAGCAGGGACCGTGGTGGCTTCGGGGGGCCCAGGCCCCACTCCGTGCCTGCTACTGCTGTGCACAGGTGGTCCCCGACACTTCGGGGTCACGGTGACTGTGACTGCGGATGCGGTGTGCGTTCCGAGCAGGACCCCAGCGCCAGCGCCAGAGCCACCTCTTGAATCCCTTGACTTGTCATTTGCCTCCACCCCAAACCTCACCGGCCCTCAGCTCGTGCCTGCCACTCCCAGCTCACGCTGAACCCCGGTCCAGCCATCCTCAGGCTGTAGCCAGTGTGGGGTTTAGAAGCACACATCCTGTTAAATTGCTATGTCATTCCCTCGGTGCCCTCCGCCTCCTCCCGGATCCCCCTCATTTCCCCTAGGCCCCATTCCTCGGTGGCTGAAATCCACACTCCTTCAAAGGGCCTACTTGACTCAGAGGTGGTGTGGACCCAGGTCTCCTCTGTGTTTATCCTTCAACTCCCCAACAGGACCCACCCCATCCTACCTCAGGCCTTCGGACATGTTTATACACTTCTAGGATGCTTCTTCTCTTCTTTGTCTGAGATACTCTTTCTCACCCTTAAGATCTCAGGTAAGTGATCTCACAGCACCCAGAGGGAGCCCTGCACCGCACAGATCGCACCTTAATTACTCTGGGTGGGTCTTTACAGAATAGCTGGCCTTCCAAAGGGATTGTGAAGACATGATCACGGTCCACATCTGCATCAATAGCCTTTACTAGAAGAACAGATTTAATCCAATATAGAAAGCATTTACTGGGCATGTTTACACAGTTCTGAAAGGAAGCAGAAGGATCAAAAGTCAAAGGCCGAGCTGACCGAGTCCGGCGAGTTCACCTCGAGCAGTCAAAGGGTCTGCACTGAGGGCCTGGAGACAGACACCCCAGGGAACCGCGAGAGCTGCAGCTCCTCTGAAGAAGCAGCATCCAGACCCCTTCTTTCCCTTTTTATTTATTCCAGCCAGCTACAGCCCATTGGCCAGAGCCACCTACAGGTGGGTGGGGCCTCCAGTTCCATAAGTCATTCATTCAGACACAACCAAAACTGTGCAGGACCCACCCACTGGGAGCTGGCACCGTAGCTGACAACATCGCTCCTTTGACTGCCCCATTCCCAGTGATGTGCAGGCCTGGGAGGGAGCCCTGGGCCTCGTGCCTGTGAAGCACACTTGGCTTTGCCGCGACACGGCCCCAGCCCTGGAATGCAGGACCTTGACCTGAGGAGGGTGCAGGCTCAGACCATGGGTCTAGATGAGTATGTGGAGCGTAGAGGAAGACGTGAGGCTTGGACCAGGCGAGGGGAGACGAGGGCGCAGACCCAGGCACTCCGGCTCGGGGAGGAGGGTGAAGCTGCTGCCCAGCAGCCCCACGCAGCCCCGGGTCGCCTCCGCTCTGCCACCACTGGCCACCGGTTCTGGAAGTCAGGACACACCCTGGCCCGAGGCCCCGGCTGGCCCAGTAGCGCTCACCGACCTCGGGCACAGAGAACTGTTACGTTTGGCCTCAGATGGTTGGGGAAGCTGGACCCCCGAGAGGACCCCATCTTTCCGTGAGGCCATGTGGAGGAGGCGTGCTGATGGGGCCCGTGGTGCTCTCAGTCCGAGTGCCTCTCCCTGCACGTCCGTCCGTCCGTCCATCCATCCTTCCATCCACACAGGGATGCTGAGGGTGGCTCCGAACTCCCCCGTCCCCTACAGCCCGGGCAGGCAGGTGCCTGCAGATTCCTAGGAACACCGTGGAAGCTCTAACTGCTTGGGCTCCACCTCCGGGGCAACCTCTACCTGGTTCACACGCTGCTTCCCCTTCCCCCCTCTCCGGCTCCAGGGGGTGCTGCGATGGCTTGGTACTGGTCCTGGCCTGTCTGAGACTCTGCTCCGGGCCCCTTGCGGCTGCTCCTTGCTCTCCACGGCTGTCTGTCTGTCTTCCTCCTCCCAGGTGTCCCTCCTCTCACCCAAGCCCCATCCAGCCACCCATTCATCTGAGACAGGGTCTCACTCTGTTGTCCAGGCTGTCCTTGAACTTGCGATGCTCCCCCTGCCTCAGCCTCCCAAATGCAGGGATTATGGGTGTACACGATCGTCCCCAACCTCTTTCTCAGTGGTCTGCTCAGTCCCACAGTTTTGGGCGTCCTTGTCACACGAGTTGCTCAGATGCCACCCTCGTCCTGCCTTTGCCAACACACACTTGCCTGCACCTGCTTAGCTCGTAGGACAGGGCCGCAGTCCTGAGCTCGGCGCCCTTGGCTCCCACGATCTGCCCGCCGTCTGCAGACCTCGCAGAGGTGGGGCTGCCACCGCCATGGTCGCACGACACGGAGCCCTCTCCCTGCGAAAGCCCCACGGCACGTGGCTTGGTGCTGTGCATCAACAGTGTTTCCGACCCATCTGCCCCTAGGGAGCTCCTGAAGGGCAGGGCGACCCCTGGGAAGGCTCTTTGCCTGCTCCCTGGTGCTTTCTATGCGTATAAATGTCCACATGTGCTCAGGAGAAGAAGGCACGTGCATCACTGCAGTGGGCTTTTAAGCCATGTGCTGCTCCCAGGGAGACCGAGGCAGCGGGGTCCGAGTGCAGGCTGGAGCTCATGCGTGCAGCTGGGTGTCTCCCAGCCACCTGCACCGCGCCCTGCACAGCTTGCCCGTGGGCACTCCGCCCCAGTGCCACTGCAGACATTTGCATGGCCTGACCACAGCCAGGGTGGGGGGCAGCAGGGATTTTCCGGTCTCATAGGCCATTGGCAGGAGTCTGGGGGAGGAGAGATGGCCTGATGGGGGAGGAGGCTGGGCTCCAGGGGAGGCTTCCAGGATCTCCTGCGCGGCCCCCAGAGCCCCAGGGAAGTAGCAAGCCCCAGCGACCCCAGCTCAGCACGTGTGTGTGTGGCCATGTGCTGATGGAGATAGTGGTGCGTGTGTGCGTGTGGCCAGTGAGTCATCAGGAAGGGCAGAGGCCCAGAGCTGGACTGCCAGACGCAGCAGCAGATTTCCCAGCAGATCTGAAACTGGTGGTTTGGGGGAGAAGGCAGCCCGGAAGAGAGCGCAGGCACTGCTGGGCCTTTAACCTGCGACTCATGGAAAACGTGAGTCCTGTTTCCTTCTCAGGCAGGCAGGGCTCTAAAAGCTGCTTTTGTTAAAAAAATGCAAAAAAGCAGAAACCCAGTGACTCCTCACTTGGGCCCAAAGACGCCCAAAGGGAACTAAAAGCAGAACAAAGCTCGACTCATCTGGTGTTTGTCTAGCTGGTGTTTGTCTAGCACGGAGGGCCAGATCCCTGCCCCCCATGCATATAGCCACCCGATCACTGAGGGTCTCTGGCAACTGAAGGTTGACCAGGCCTGAATTCACACAGCTCCATCACCAGCCCCAGCAAGACTGAAGATGCCGAGATAAGAGATTTATAGGGACGCTCCACCCCCTCTAGACAGCTGGGAAGTCTCCAGTCATTGCCCTAAACCTGTGGGCTCCTTGGGTTCCAGTGCAGCGCCTGCAAAGTCCTAGCAGGGACAGTCTTCTCACGGACACCTGGTTGCCCTATCACACGATGAAGACTTCCCTCCGGCAGCCTTGCAAAACCAGAACTGAGATAATGATAGCTAGGCCCCGACCCACACCAGCACTCCATAAAAACTGGTCTCATGCCTTTGTAGATAGGCCAGTCTGAGCTCCATCAGGGCTGTGCCCCTTCAGCCACACAGCTGGAGTTCCTCCCTGTATCCCCTCCCTTCCCGACTGCCCTTATGCCTCAGGCCAATGCATCCCGAAATGCTTTATTACAATGATACTTGCAGAACCTGAGGGGCTGCCTTGAGCTCCTGGTCTCCTCTTTAGGAGGGCCTCAGATCTCACCTGGTGACAGGGTTTTGGCCCCTCACCCAGCCCCACATTCATTTCTTGTTGGGACCGTGGGGTGCCCAGGAAAGCGGGTAGTCTTAGGAAGGGTCTGTGTTGCACTCAGGGGCCAGGCGGGCATGGTGGCGACTGGAGAGACAGTGCCTGCCAGCTGCAGGGGAAGAAGGCTCGGCTGAGAAAGAGCTGGAAGAGGAGGCTGGATGAAGCTGGAGACAACTGGTGGGAATGGGGAAGGGGAGCCGGGAAGGTGGAATAGAGAAACACGCATTCATCAGGAAAATAGAAACTGTTCAACTAGAGTGGCCCATGAAAGGCACTACCGAGCGTTTCAAGAGAAATTGAACTGAGCGCCGTGGTGGAAGCTGCAGGAAACCCAGTCAGGGCACCTGCAAGTGGTCCAGAGACCCAGCAGAGGGCAGCTGAGAGCGGACTCCAGGGCCAGGCCTCCTGCGATCTAATTCTAGTGGCATCAGCCACCCTCTCTCCTGTGCTTCCCTTTCCTCTTCTAAAAAGTGAGGCTGGGCTGGTCCCGGCGAGCTCACCTGCAGCTCCAGCTGCTTGGGAGGCTGAGATGGGACGGCCACAAGTTTGACACCATTCGGAGAAATTTCTCAAGGCCCCAGCTCAAAGAAAGTAAAGTAGCTCGGTGAAAGAGTGTCCGCCTAGCATTTCTAAGGCCCTGGGTTTATTCCCTAGCAACACACACATGCACGCACACACTCACATACACATATACACGTGCACACACACACACACACACAGAATACTAATAATCATACCTACTTCATTAGGTTACCATGAGGGTTAAATGAGTTACTATATGTGGGAAAGCCAGTGCAAAGCCTGGCACGTAGTAGGCACCTTATAAGCATGGGCTACTGTTAGGATTGCTTTTATTATTTGGAATCAACATGTAGGACCCAGGATGCAGGGCAGATCTATTTTAGACTCTTGCTACTTAAAAGTTGGGTCCACTGACCAGAAGCATCGTCGTTACTCTGGGATTAGAAACGAGAGTGTGGAGCACCGGAGGCCACACGCAGAAGTCAGCAGGTTTGCGGGAGGAGGCCGCTCGGCTTGGGCTCCCGGGGCCTGCAGAGACTCGGGCTGCATACAAGCCACCGCGGCGCTCCGCGCAGGGCCCTGCGGCCGTCCCATCCCAGCAGGGCCCTACACATCCGTGTGCCGGGGCAGCCTGGTACCCGGGGCCGCCGCGGGGGTGCGGTGGCTGAGGCCAGCCCCCCAGAGCCCAGGGGAGGCGGCCAGCTCCAGCGGCGGCTTGCTGGAGTACCAGCTGCTCAGGAGGCCGTCCACCTGCTTCTGGCTGCAGACCGCACGCAGGTGGGCCTTCCTGCACGCGCCATCTGGGTCCCCTGGGTCCTCTGGGGGCGCAGGGGGATCAGCGGGCTCAGGACTGGCGCTCAGGGGCGCCCGGCGCAGCCCCCGCGCCTGCAGCTCTCCCCGCATGCTGGCGAAGAAGTGCAGCACGCAGCGGTGCGCAAAGTCCCGCGCATGCTCGCAGCAGGTCTCGTCGAAGAGCTTCTGCTCCAGGTCCACGTAGTTGCTCCAGTACCGGCGCCGCAGGAAGACCGTCTGGTCGAAGCAGGGCCTCAGGCAGCGGGCCAGAAAGGCCACCAAGATCAGCAGCAGGGTGAGGCTCCAGCCGATGGCCTGGGGGAGGGGCGTGGAGGCACAGTGGGCGGCGCTGCTCGGAGCCTTCCCTTTACATCCCTTCTACGCCCTCGGATGACTGTCCGCAGCCGCCTGACCCTCCTCCTCCGGTTCTTTCCTGCGTCCTTATATTTGTCCTTCCGTCCCGTCCCCTTTATTCCCCATCCATGAACCATCTTGTCTTCTAGTTCCTCTCTACCGCTCTTTCTTTTCCTGTACCGGGGCTTGAACTCAAGACCTGCACAAAGGCGCCACTGAGCTAAATCCCAGACCCTCCCCTCCGGTGTTTGCCCCCCCCCCCCCGCCCCAGCTGTGTGTCTGCCCCTGCTGTGTTGTGAGGGAGGCCCTGTGCCAAGGCGGGGCCTAGGTGGGGTCCAGGCCTGCAGGAGAGAATGGGCTGAGCCAGCCCTGGCAGTGTGCCCCTCCTTTCCCAGGGCGACCACGCAGCTCTGGCCTGGCGCTCCCAAACCCCAGGCCCTGGAGTTCTTGCCGTCTGCACACGATGCCCCTGCTGTACAAAGCTGGCTCATCTGGCCAGCAGAGCGGAGCCCTAGCCAAGCTTGACCGCTAATGCACAGCAGAGCCAGGGCCAAAGCCTAGTCTGGCGTGGGCTCCAAACTCACGCTGTGGAGTGAAGAGCCTGGAGCCCTGAAGGCCGAAGGCTGGCCAGCGGAGAGGAGGGACTGAGGGGCAGAGGCGCAGTAGCCCCGCGGGGTTCCAGTCAGACCCAGATCAGGCGGCCCTCGGTGCTGGTCCTCTCTGCGCTGCAGGCCTCTGCTGCCCTGAGCCGTCTGCCTCCTCTGAAGGCCAGGGCTTCTGTTCCTCACCTCAGCCCACGTGCTGCATATTCCATACAGTATTCTTTAAAAACAATTTTGTTTTACCAGGCGTGGTGGCTCACGTCTGTCATCCCAGCACTTGGGAGGCAGAGACAGGAGGATTCTGAGTTCGAGGCTTGCCTGGGCTGCATAGTGAGCTCAGGGCCAGCCTGAACTACAAAGTGAGACTCTGTCTCAAAAAAAAGAAAAACAATTTTGTTTTGACACAGGGTCTCGCTATGACGTTCATGTTGGACTCAAACTCACTATGTGATCCAAGCTGGCCTCAAATTTATGGTGAGCCTCCTGCCTCAGCCTCCAGAGTGCTGGGATTACAGGCGTGCACCACCACTGTCATACTGGCTCTCCCATAATGCTCTTTCACAGGTGCAGGCCAGGTAGGCTCTGGGAGTGGTGCTGATGGGAGTCTGGAGTCTGAGTGGGGGTCCAGGCGTGTGAGAAGGGTCTGTGGTTTGTATGCCTTCCTGCCCCTTACGGCACGAGTTGCCTCCAGTGCTTTCCTGCAGCTGGCCGTGGCTGGGCTTGGCTGACACCCGCTGCCTGTCCCGGGTGAATCAGTACCGAAGACCCGCAGCTGGCTTCGTGGGTGGATCTGCGGTTCCGGACCCCCCACCCCCGCCCAGTCTCCTGCTCTTTGGTTCTGTCTCTAGCAGACGGGAGGCTCAGGAAACCATGTGCGCCTGCCCCGTCCCACTGCGAGGGTGCGGGGGCTGAGGGAGGACCGCCCATTACCTGTGAGAGGCACCGCAGGTACCGAGACACGGCCTTTCGCGCAGGGCTGTCCCTCACCAGCCCATCCTCCTTGCAGGGCACCTTGGCCAGGAAGAGCTGCACCTGGCTGGGGGTCATGTTGGCGAAGTCCAGAAACTTGTCGGGGTCCACAGAGCTGCTGAAGGCGCACACGAAGCACTTGCCGTCGAGGAGGGCAAGCAGGATCCAGAGCAGCGGCGCGGCCAGAGCCCGCTGCAGCACGGAGGAGCACATGTACCTGGGGCAGGGGGGGGGCTCAGCCTGCGGGCGTCTTCCTAGCCCCGAGCGCGGCCCCTCCTCGGGAGCAGCGGGGCTGAGGGGAGGGCACGGGGGCCCTGCTCACTGTGGGGCTACGGGCACTGTCTGTGCGCCAGCCCCTGGGGACGCAGGGCCGGGGCAGGGCGGGGCGGTCCCTGCCCTTGGGGAGCTTGCGGAGAGCAGGTGCAGACCGCACGGACACCGCTTGGCCCTTCGTGAGACAGGGTGGCCCGGTCACCCCTGGAGCCTTGTCCCCGATGCTCACAGCACGAGCCCAGGGGTGACGAGGGACAGCGCAGAAACCCGGGAATCTGTGGTGATTCCTGCCAGGGCCCCCGTGCCCACAGGGCACCCCGTGGCTCGAGGCTGCACCTGATGATGCCCGGGTCCTTCCTGCGGCGTCCCACAGGCCGGCGCCACTCCTCCACCATCACCACCGACTGCCGGTTGACCAGGAGGCCGCAGAGGAAGAGGGCGAGCGGTGGTGCCAGCAGCAGGCCCAGGCCGTAGAGGGCGTTGTAGCGCGCCAGGCAGGGGCAGTTGAAGTCGAAGGAAGCGTAGAGCTTGACGGTGAGCGCGGCCAGCAGCAGGCACAGCCCGTTGGTCACTGACTCCGAGCTGGACTGGAAGTGCTGGAAGAGCGTGCGGAACCGCTCCATGGTGGCCGCGGCAGCAGAGGGAGCCCAGCTGAGGCGCTAAGGTAGAGGAGGCGCTGTCTACGCAGCTGTTCCCCTGCTCTGCGACCAGCCAACCCGAAGCACGCTAGGCAAATGGGCCCCACCCCGTGGCCCCACCTCTCCTCCAAGTGTGGCTTCTCAGCCCAGGGCGGGTGCGCTTCCCTCAGGGCACAGGCAAATTCGGGCTCGGGAAGGCTGGGCCGGAGGAGCCAGCGGTGTTTTCTGGTTGGGTCAAAGCTGCAGCGTGACTGAGCCCGGCCTGAAGAGAGGTCCTGTGGCCCTTCAGCCGGGGCTGGAGCTGGGGCCCGCGGAGGCCCTAGGAAGGGCTGCTGTGAGTGCCCTGAGGAGGGAAAGGCGTTTGGGCGGGCACGGCCTGGCAAAGGCAAGGAGGTGGGAAGTGTGCCCGGTAACCAGGAAGCTCTGGAGGGCTCAGCAGGGCCTACAGGCCTTGCTCCACTGTATCCCACTGTCCCCGGGCCGGCGGCCGGCGGCCCTGCGCAGCTCACACAGCTGCCCCACGGGGCCCCTCTGCTGCAGGCGCCACCGTCCCCCTGGGATGTGCTCCGCCCTCCCTCCACCTGTGTCCGAGGGGCCCAAGTGCCCTGGACACCTGGCTCGGCGGGAGTCCTGGCTCCCACCGGCCTTGGAGCAGATAGTCCCCTGTGACCGTCTTTCCTTTTTCCTACTGAACTCAGAAACTTGTGCTTTCGAGGCCGGCATTAGAACCACAGAGCTAAATCCCCAGCTCTGTGACTGTCCCCCCCCAGGTGCGGGGTGTGACCCAGCGAGGGCCTGGGGAGGGTTAGCGCCGGGCACTGCTTGCTGGGAAACCGGGGCTTCACACCTGCCGCTGTGATTTCCAGCCTGGGCGTGTCTCGGAGTTGCTGTTCCTCCTCCCAGAGCAAAACAGCACACAGCCCTCCTGGTGTGTCTTTCAGCGTCTGCAAAGACAACAGGCCCTCTTGCTGTGTGAGGGGCCCTGGCACCTGCAAAGCAATTCAGTAGGTCATTTAGCCTGTAGTTTACTCAGAACACCCCAAATATGTCCTACATAGTCCATAAGACAGAGCTACATTGCCTGGGCTAGCCTCAAACTCCTGGGCTCAAGAGATTCTTCTGCCTCAGCCTCCCAAGGACCTGGGAGGTATGTGCCACCATGTTTGCCTTTCATCTGGGGAAGCTTTTAAAAATTCACATTTATTTACTTGTGAGAATCAAATCCAGGGCCTCATGAGTGCTAAGCACTACCTCTAAGTCATGTCTACTACAGCCTTTATGTTTTCTTTTCTGGTGTAGACTTGGGAGGGTATCTTACTAAGTACTAGTCCTGGCTGGCCTTGAACTCAGAGCAACCCTCCCGCCTCAGTCTCCCCAGTGCTGGGTTTACAGGCATGCATCATCACACTCAGCTCACATTCTTTTTTTAACTTTTTAGTTTAGTTTTTTTTTTTTTTTTGAGACAGGGTCTCGCTTTGCAGTTCAGGCTGGCCCTGAGCTCACTATGTAGCCCAGGCAAGCCTGCAACTCAGCAATCCTCCTGTCTCTGCCTCCCGAGTGCTGGGAATTACAGGCATGAGCCACCACGCTGGAACCACTGAGCTAAATCTCCAGCCCTAAAACAAATTTGAAGAACGAGTTGTAAAGATGCACTGACTTGGAATTGGAAGATGTGTTGAGAATGTCTTTGCTTTTTGTTTTTTCTTGGAGTCTTGCAGATGTATTTTGGGGGTGACAAATCCTAATGATTTTGTCACGTTGTGTTCTGCCTTTAAAAGGAATCTATTACTTGAAAAACCTTGGGGAAGTTGCGGTTATTGAGAGGATTGGGCGCCCCCTATTGGAGAGATGAGCGTATTTCATGTGCGTGATAGGCTGTGCGCGTGTGCATTTAGGTGTGTGGGTGGAGCGGGTGCGTGTGCAGTTTTTCCCGTGTGTGTGTAGTGTGTGCGTGTTCAGAAACACGTGTCTTTGGATTACTACTTTGTGTGTGACAGATACGCTTTCCCCTGAGGAATCCCTTTTTCCTCATTCGCCTGGGAGACTGGAAGACAGTCTGCCGTCTAACCAACAGCACAGGGCAAGTGGCTATCACCTGGGAACAAGGTAAGCCAAGTCCCTACCTTTATACCCAAATTATTTCCATGTGGAAGTAATCTGATCTAAACACGAAGCTTAAATCACGAAAATTCTACAAGAAGGGAGACACAGCAACACTCCCCCTTTCATCCCGGCCCTCAAGGGGCTCAGGCAGGAGGGCCCAGGAGCTCAAGACCTGGCTGGGCTAGATAGTGAGGCCCAGTCACACAACAAGACAGCCGAAGAATCCACCCAAACAAAACAAAAACCCACAACCACAACTTTTTTTTTTTTTTTTTTGGAGGCAGGTCTTGCTTTGAAGTTCAGGCTGGCCCTGAGCTCACTATGTAGCCCAGGCAAGCCACCGCGAACTCAGCAATCCTCCTGCCTTTACCTCCCGAGTGCTGGGATGACAGCCGCGAGCCACCATCCATTTTCAACTAAGAAAATGTAGGTAGATTTATTCCAGGTCAGAGGCTGGTGAGGCCGGTATGAGCAGAGCCAGCCCTCAGTAGCTGTGGAGAAGATAACATAGGCCTCACAGAAACTAGAAATGTCTGTGGGCAAAAAGTCCCAATGAAGCCGGGCGTGGTGGCTCCCGCCTGTCATCCCAGCACTCGGGAGGCAGAGGCAAGAGGATTGCTCAGTTCGAGGCTTGCCTGGGATACATAGTGAGCTCAGGGCCAGCCTGAACTATAAAGGGAGACCATCTCAAAAAGAACAAAAAAAAGTCCCAATGAAAGAAATAAAAATAATAAAGTGATAAAGTATTTGCCACACCACACAAAAGCCATTTCCTCTACTATATTTACTAATATTTTGTGTGGTACTGGGATTGAACTCAGGACCTTGTGCTTGCAAGGGAGTTGTGGCACCACTGAGCTGCGTCCTCAGCCCTGATCTCCCCTAGCTTGCAGGAGGCTGCCGTGAGTCCTTATAAAAGATGAACAATCCCCAAAAGAAAACAGATAAGGGCGTGAATGGGCTGTTCACTGAAAGGGAAAGGCGAATGTCCAGAAATCCTGCGAAGATGCTCGTCTTCGTTCAAAAGTCAATGGGTATCCAAACAAACACCGCTGAGTACAAACATATCAGTGGATCCAAGTGTCAGAAACTAGAATGCGGGCACACCCAGCGCTGGGGCTGAGCGTGAGACCCTGTCCCACCCCTCAAGAGCAGCACAGCGCTAGGCTTGTGGAGAGCACTGGCAAAACCGGAAGTTGGTAGTGAGTCACTGTGTTGCTCTGGCCTCTTCCCAGAGGCGGACGTGCAGGATAACCAAGAGAAATGGACAGAAATGCTCGTTACGGCCTTGCTTTCACGGCGGCCAGGCGGCCAGCATTTCAGTGGGCACCTTTGGGACAGGCTGGCACCGCCAGGGTGAGCTGCGAGCAGCAGTCTGCGTGTGCTGGCGTGAGAGGCCACGCTGCGCACAAGGGCACCGTGTCATGCACCCGTCAAAGTACACACGGGCTGCGTGGGGAGTTGTTATCGTGGGGGACAGGTGGGGACACTCGCTTTCCGTGCTACCTGTCTGTAATATTGAACTTTATAAACAATGTATATGTACAACTTTCACTCTGAAATGGTTATTAGATGTTATCTGACCAGTGGGCTTACAGATTTTAAAATACATTTCTACATGTCAATAGACAAATATTATTTTTTTAAAATTAGGTTTAAAATATTATTATTGACACAAAATAAAACGTCAAGTTCACACTGTAACATGCTTTCTCTCCTTTCTCCCTTTTTTCTTTCTTGAATCAAGTTCCACCCCCTTTCTGGGGTACCAGGGGTTGAACTCAGGACCTTGCTCTTGCCAAGCAGGCAATGGCACCCGAGTGGAGTCAAGACAAGATCCCTGACCCAAGACAAGATCTCTGTGTAGCTCAGGCTAGTCTCAAACCTGCAGGGACCGTCCCGCATCAGCCTCCCAAATGCTGGGGATTACAGGCGCAACCCACCCCACGTGGCCGAGCTGGCGAATGACGGAAGGGGCCCTGCTCTGGGGGCGACCCGCGCTCACAGGCCCATGCGAGGAAAGCGCCCTATGGTTGCCGCCAAAACTTCATGTGCTGGCCAAGCAGCGACAGCCGTTTCGGGGCCTCTGCAGAGGTGAGGTGCTGGGGGCACCGATGTCCGTGGGGGTGACACGCAGCTCCAAGGGCAGCTGGGGTGAGCGACACCCCAAGGCTGGGCTGTCTGCGCCGGTCAACCCAACCTGCGGGGGAGGGCTCAGGCTAGGCTCCAGGTGTCCTCCCAGTGGCCAGGGCGGGCCGCAGGTGGGCTTCTCCGTGTTCTGCATTACAGAGAAGCCGGGAGCTGTAAAGACACTCTCCCAAAGCGCTTTCATTTTGGAGACCGAGGGCCCCGTGGCAGTCTAGTGCTGGAGAGAGAAACGGAAAAGGTAAGGGAGGCTGTCATCGCTGTGCCTGCTAAGGTTTTTTGGGTTTTTTTAGAGAAGGTCTCATTTTGTACTTTAGGCTGGACCTGAACTGTTTATGTAGCCCAGGATGGCCTCGAACCCCAGGCAGTCTTTCTACCTCAGCTTCCTGAGAGCTGGGATCACACAAAGGTAGTCACTTGGCCCAGGTGCCTAGGCTGTTTAAGGATCTGGCTGAGACTAGAAAACATGATGAATGCCTCCAAATGAAGAGAGGAAAATTCAGTCAAAATTAGGAGCTATTCAGGTTAAATGCCTATAAAACTTAACATTGTATTAATTTCATTAATCATTAAATATGGTACTCATAAAGAGTTCATTATATTTAGAGACAATCATAGGTTTTTAATCACTTGGCAAGAAATCTGACATATGCACGATTGCTTAGAAATAAAACCAGTTGAAGGGCCAGGGATTTAGCTCAGTGGTTCTGGCATCTACCTGGCAATCTCAAGGTCCTGAGTTGGATCCCTAGTACCACATATCACAGTGCCTGGCATGGTGGCTCACGCCTGTCATCCCAGCACTCGGGAGGCAGAGGCAGGAGGATCGTTGTGAGTTTGAGGCTTGCCTGGGCTACATAGTGAGTTCAGGGCCAGCCTGAACTACAAAGTGAGAAGCTGTCCCCCCCACAAAAAAAACGTCGTAAATTTGGTGAGTTCCTGTAGTGATTTCAATAGCAAAATCTGTAAAAATCCTTTTGAAGTATTTAAGGCAAGAAAATGATGTCTTCTGTGTGAGGTGGTATGTTTAGTGCATTTGACCCACGGCCTGGGACCCAGTGGTGAGTGTGGGTCTTGGAAGATCTTAAATGGATCTGGATGGGGGTGACTCCCAGAAGGCAGGTCCGTGCCTGGAGCAGAGGCAGGCAGAGGTCATCTCTGCCACACAGCCCCCATCTTCCCAGGTGGCAGCCGCCCTGGCCCAGCTTCCCTTGTCCCCCAGGGAAGCTTCAGTTCTCCTTAAAGTCACCCTCGCTGCGGGAGCTCGTGGGCACACAGAGACTTGCCTTAGCTGTGACCAGAATGCCCGGCATCTCACTGCTGGGCCGTCTCTGGGGAGACTGGGGATCTGCGCCCTGCGACCTCCCTTTGCCCCGGGCTCCTGTAGGTGTGCTGACACCGAAGTTTGCGAATTACTGGTCTGTAGAGTGTGCGCCCCCGAAGAGGGTCTTTCCCTCTCCTTTGTGCTATGTTCTGTGATACAAAACATGGACGCAGTTGCACACAGACGGGGGTTATAACCCCAGGAATATTCCTACTTCCGGTGCACGCTGGGGTGCTAGCAGCTGCCCGGCTGCACAGCCCTTAGTCAGGGGGGCCGCCCGTGTGTTCAGCCCGCACTCAGGCCTGGAGGCACCGTGTGTGTGTGTAAGTGTGTGTGTGTGTGTGTGTGTAACAGCTCCTGGCTCAGGACCAGTAAGGAAGCTGAGAGGACCTGGGGGCGGTGCGCGCCCCTCCATGTTAGACGGGGAGCACAGAGTTGCCGCTCCTTGGGAGTTGTGGGGAGGGACTTGGAGAAGGGAATCAGCCACTCAGGCGGTCGCAGAAGCGCTCTCGGGCGGCTGGGCGCTGCAGGACGGACGGGTTAGTTCACTTGTTTCTTTAATATTCACCGAGCACCTGCTAGGTGTCGGGCACACAGGGCCGAGCCTGCCAGCACGTCCCCCTGCAGACCGCGGGAGCGTGTCTCACAGGGCTCACGTGGCCGCGTGGACTGGGGCCTTGCGGGGAACCGACAGCGGCCTCAGTTGGAGAGGGACCCCGCGTGGGCAGTGAGGCCACCCTGTCTGCCCAGGGTGGGGCCGGGGCAGACACTGGGGGGTCCTGGGCTCAGCGGGGGGCTGGGGAGGGAAGGAAGCGACTGTCCCTCTGAGAGTCTGGTGGATGCACGTGGTTGGTGAAGACAGCGAGGCTTGAGCGTGTTTGGGTGGGAGCTGTGGGAGTGAGGAAGGAAGAGAAGCCCCCGGGCAGGGGCTGGAACAAGGAGGAGGGAGAGGGCGGAGCCCGGGAGAAGCAGGAAAGGAAGGGCCGGACAAGACGGAGAGGGAAGGGGGAGAGGACGGTGTGGGAAGGCGGGTGGGGTCCAGGGCTGCAGTCAAGGGATTCTTGGGTGTCTGAGGTCCCCTCTTTGCGCGCGCGCGCGCGCGCGCGCGCGCACACACACACACACACACACACACACACCCTTTGGCTCCACAGATTCCACGGTGCTGGGAGTGAGGTTGCCATGGCGACAGGTGCTGGAGCACCACCTTGTGCGTATTAATAGCTTCCATGGAAGCCACTGAAGCAGTGACTCCATCGAGCCCAGTTTCCAAGAGGGTCCCCTCTCCCTCCACCCAGGATGGGCCTGGGCAGCTGCGGT
>PVIC010005466.1:0-57706 GCA_004025085.1 Thryonomys swinderianus
GCTTCTTGAGACAAGTGTCCAAGATGATAGATGTGTGGGCTAATAAGCAGTCATTCATAGATAGATAAATAGATGGATAGATAGATAGACAGACAGACAGATGTAGAAGTGACTTCCGAGTACTCATGAGCAACTTTGAGCGACATGTACTATTCTGTTATATGCCAACCTGAAGCCCGTATTATTTTGGTTGGACCTAAATAACTATTCTTCCCTGGAAACCATTAAACTTAGTTTTATTTGGCAAATGTGTTCCGATCCAAAAATAATTTGAACATAATTTTTTATAAATAAAATTATTATTTAAATGCTGATTTAGTTTCGTTCCTTATTTTTTAATCTCACTTCTCATGTTTTCATTCCTTAAATTTTCCTGACCTACCCTTCGTTTTGTAGAATCACCTTGTGTCTTATTAAAAAGGAGTCCACATGGATCAGGATATATCCCTGAAGATGGGGGCTATACAGCTGGCTCTGTGGGATCCCTGCACCAGCTAGAAACGTTCGTGCAGTGACTGGTCTCACACTGGACATTCCATGAGACTGTCTCTACCACATTCTTCCAACTTAGCAACTTTTGCATAATTTTAGAAAGCACAAATTTTGGTGTGTTTTATCTGTTGGACGACTTCCAGTCTGCTACAGTGGATTGGAAAGGTTCCTATCAAATATAACCCATGTCCAGCCACTTTCCTACCTTTCCTCTAAATCATAAGAAAGGTAACAAAGATCCTCCATCTACCACTTTGAGCCATGATCAGATGACTCATCCTACCTGTGGTTCAGTTCTGGCATTAAGCATAATTTTAAACCTCCTTAAAGTTCTATTGTTTTCATCTGTGACCTGTTTCTTGAATAATCTAGTACCTATCCATTAATCCTTAGCAGAGGGCACATCCCAAATCAGGTGAATCACGAATTCCTTTCATACTTCTGTTACAATTGGAGAAATCACTGCACAGTAAGCTCAGCATAGCAATGGGATTTTTAGTATTTCTGAGAAAGCTGAATGATGTCAAGTGCGTCTGCCCTGGCATAATGTATGGGAGTTCATTCTAGTCTTCTCCTCCAGAGTTAAACAGTGGCGAGTTTGGCTGCACAGGTGGATGCCAGAAATCGCATCTTGTCCTCCTTATTCCCTGTTTGTTCTTCTTTCTGCAGATTCAAAGAAATGACAGGAAACACAATCCTCCCAAATGTACCTACAGGACAGAGATGACAAAACACAGCACTAATTCCCGTATTTTTTTTTTAAATCCAGAAAGGGGTTGTGTCAAAATTTCTTGAGAACCTGCTATATATCACTGTTTTTATTTTGCTTTGTCTTTAGATACAAAGGTTAAGGAATATATAATATATAATATTCTCATTGTTAAAACAGCTTATCTTCACTCCCAATGTAATTCATAGGTCAAGTAACAGCGTGCACTGTGTACCCTTCCAAGTTGTGTGACTATTATTCCAAACATAAAATGCTTGACATTCTGAAAATGTTTTCCTGAATAATTGCCTTTTAAAATGGGGATAAGAAATTCTACCCTTTTTGAGATGTATATAAATTGTACCAATAAAGAATTCAATTAAAAGTAAAAAAAAGAAATTCTACCTTGATTATATTTAAAGAGCACAATATAAAATACAAATTTTAGTAGATCTGAAAAAAAACTTGTTTTTCATCTGCCTGCAAAAATTACTTCCGATTTTTATGGAACCTATATTACTTACCATACATTTTACAAGTATTGATATGTTGCAGAAGAGAAACAGCAATCGACAACACATGATATGAAGCCTGTAATCCTGGCTGGGGGCAACTAACTCAATTACACACGTGAAAGAAGTCAAGGAATGAAGAAACTGGTAGACTGTGTGGGGTAATTGGAACACTGTGGTATGGAATGTAGATAAATATTTGATTTTTACCAGAAACTGGAAACCTGGAATTTTCCTGCTTTTTCATGTTGGCAACAGTTCTAAAGAATGTTAATTATGGTGCTGGATAAATAAAACATTGCCGCAGGCCAGATGAAGCCAGCTGGTTACGGTTGATGGGGTCACACCGAGCCTCACCACACGCTCCTTCCTCTGCGGTTTGCTCATCCTCTTCCCTGAGCTGAGCACACAAGTTCCGCTCAGGTGCAAATCTGTTCCCCTCCCTGCAGTCCGTGTGAGCTTTCTCGGGTGCGAAATTGAAAATGAGGGCCGGAGGGTTAGCTCAGTGGTTCCGGCGCCTGCCTCGCAAGCGCAAGGACCTGAGTTTGATCCCCAGTTACCACATATAATGCTGGGCGTGGTGACTTACGCCTGTAATCCCAGCACTCGGGAAGCAGACAGGAGGATTGCTGAGTTCGCGGCAGCTTGCCTGGGCACCATAGTGAGCTCAGGGCCAGCCTGAACTACAAAGCGAGACCCTGTCTCCAAAAAGCAAAAAAAAAAAAAAAAAAAATTGAAAATGAGTTCTCCTTCCTCAGTGAATGGCAAATACCTTCTCTGTGAGACCATTCAGACCATGTTTCTCGAAAGCAAGTCTGAGTTATATTTACAATGATGCTAAAACCAGGAAGGCCAAAATGACTGCTTACAAAATGTTTAATATCTTTCATGGACTTAGTAAAGGTTAAATAGGTAATAAATGCATGACGGCTAGAATTAGTATCTTCGAAATGAGTCAACACAAGGTGATAGATGTCACATAAAAACACAAATAAGTTGGAATACTTTTAAAATTGTTTTTGCATGGTGGAAAAGACTTACATTTTTAACTTCATCTCCATTATTAGGAATACGGAGGCATGCAAATAGGTATAAATAGTGACAGTTCTGAGAGTAACTTCAATACATTAAACATGCAGTACCCAGAGTGATAAAATTTCTTTTAAAACTAATACTTGAAATAATTCAAATATCTCATATGATTTTAATACACAGGGCACGACTTTATAAAATAGATGATTTGCCTTCAAATAACATCTAAAATGTTTCATACTTTTTATGAATTATTTGGTTTTGACCTTCAACAAAACAATGGCACTGATTCGTTTCTTGAGCTCTAAATAAGAAGAAAATAAAAATAAAAACCCTTTATTGGGCAAGAGTCTTCCCTCTATCTTTTCCTGTGGTGATAAATGTTAAATATAATAGAAAAAATAAACAAAGAAGATGTGAACATAGGTACTAAAATCACCTGCACAGAGATACATGGCATGCTTTTCAATAATTCCAACTTATTAAACAAGACTAACAATACAATAAGCTTAATAAATTTAGTAATCTACATACTTGTTTCATTTATGCAAATGAATATCTGCAAAAGTTTATAGGCAATAAAACCTTAACAGCTCTTATATGAATACGGCAGTATCTTATATTCATTTTAAACCTGTTCTTAGCAGAGGCAATGTTACTTATTGTCTTACTTTATGAAATATTTCTCATAAATTATCTCCTTTGCTAAATACCCATTGCTCAGAGGAAAAGGCAAACCTAATAGTCATTCTTGAATGAAACTAATTATTAGAAAAAAGGTGATTGGCTAATTTTAACTTTTACCAGCCATGAAAACAGTGCAAGATCCCATATATCTAGAGAACAAATAGGGTTCTTTCCACTGTATTCTTTACAACATTTGGAGCACAGTAATGCTATAAATTGTTAGATCTTTGTGAAAAGACTGAGAGGCTATCTAGTCTATTTTATAAATGAAGACCTAATTTTACTAAATTACCAAAGAGAAAATATAATTAATTTCTTCATAAGATGACCTAAATCATGCAGTTACTCATATCTTCCTAATACGTTTCTCAGTCTTCCCCACTAGTTATGGATTTCGGTTGGAGGTGTTCTCTAGAAGTGAATCATCTCTGGTCCATTTTGGAAGCAAATTACCTGGTTTCAACCAATCACTGCTTCTCTTCTTGTGTCACGTGACTGGTTCAGTAACGTGTAGATCCCACTGGAAAGATTGTTCGTGTGGAGAATGTCACTTTTTCTTCTATCCTAACTGCAAGAGAAAAACATAGACCTGGAATTGTGGGCCACTATGTTTTCAACCAACCTAATGAGAATATACCTTTCTACTCACAGAGTGAATTTGTGTAACATCATAGTCTGTTAATTTATTTCATAGGCCACTTCTCACAACTAGCTCTTGATCTTCAGAGAAGAATGAAACCCACATCATTTAGAGTGAAACACAGAGCTACTGGCCCTGTGGCAGCACCAAGCTGCTAATGAGGTCTTGTGTGATTTCCTTTAGTTATGTGGCCAGCAAATCATGTAGGCAATTTCAACTTTCATTCTTAGTCATTGTTAACCGATTTTTTTTCTTTTGTATTGGGAATTGAACCCGGGCTGTTGTGTTTCCAAGGCAGGTGCAGTACCCCTTGAGCTAAGTCCCCAGCAGAAGTCACTGTTAACTGAATGCATTCTGTTTGCTGTTAGCCTTATAAGTTCTGAACTACAGGCAGTTCCGATTTCCTCGTTTATTCTTGTTTATAATGACCCAAAGTCAACAAGAACATTACACTACTACCCTCCTATAGTGTACAGATTTGCAGTGACTCATAACCTCTCTTGAGTGTTCAATGAAGTCACAGATCTATCTACTAATTATATGGAAGGAGATTTTTTTCACCTCAATTTATCCTGTCCATTTCCTCCTTTTAAATCTCACACTTTTTACCTTAGAATTTACCTGTAAGCATTTTCTTACCTTAATGAGTCAACTCTGATTGCTCTTTAGTTTGTCCACATCATTATGAAGTGATCTGTAGAAACAGATGAAAAGCAAATGAACTGCAAAGTGACTGAGGACAAAATAAAATGAGAAAACTCACACTTTTTAAGAACATATGCTTCTAAACATGAAACTTGTTTTTCTATTATCAGCTTATCTGAAATATAGTTTTCTTGTATTTATTTCATAGAATGCTTCTCACTAGTAGTTTTTGTTTGAAGAAATACAAAATAAGCATTAGTTCTTGAATTGTAGGAAATTATTTACTTTAACATTATTTCTTATTCATTTTCAAACTTTACCCCTGACATTTTGTCTAAGGAGTTGAGTTACTAAGTATTTTTAAATGAATCTTCAAATATGTTTAATGGTTATCATTTTTATTTTTTTTTTCAGACAGGATCTTGCAATTAGTTCAGGTTTGCCTTGAAATCATCATGTACCTGAAGCTGGCCTCAAATTCATGGAAATCATCCTGCCTCAGCCTCCCAAGTACTGGGAATACAGGCCTGCGCCACTATGCCCAATTCATTCTTATAGAATAAATATGGAAAGATTTTAAAGAAATATAAAGAACATTTTGATGTTAGTTCATAGTATTACGAATGCCTATTTTGCCTGAGATGGGGACTATTTTCTGCACTAATAAATATTAATTCCAGCCATGATTTCTTTTTTTTTTTTTTTTTTTTTGAGACAGGGTCTCGCTTTGTAGTTCACGCTGGCCCTGAGCTCACTATGTAGTCCAGGCAAGCCTCGAACTCAGCAATCCTCCTGTCTCTGCCTCCTGAGTGCTGGGATTACAGGCATGAGCCACCACACCCAGCCCTGTGGTATGTGGTATTGGTTGCTGGTGAGCGTGAGTCTCCACACCCAGCATTATATGTGGTTACCGGGATCAAACTCAGGACCTTGCGCTTGCGAGGCAGGCGCTGGAACCACTGAGCTAACCCTCCGGCCCCCAGCCATGATTTTGACTGGATAACATATGTTAGGCTAAGCACAGTTCTGTGTTGTGCTTCACAATTGATTCGACACTTAAATTACCCTGAGATGTGCACAGTATATTCGGCCTATTTCACAGAGAAGGAAACAAAGTATCTGAAGTGCCTGGGGAACTATTTAAAATTCTTAAGAGTCACTTAATTGGTGAATGACCTTGCTTAGGTTTGAACTCCTCTGATCTACCAAGCTGAGAGGCCTCACAGAATCAGAAGCATACACATTGGCACCCTCACAGAAATACAGAGAGGTGCACTTGATAAGAGCTTTGACTTACAGAGTCAGAAATGTCCCATGTGGCTATTAACTGTCCACAAGAGACTCTGAGAGCTATCATTGAAGATGGTCATTTCTTTCTTTTCCAGAGATAATTAAAGTTCTTGGAATAAGGAACATGGAGATGGTTATGGAGCCAACAGTTAGTGACTATATGAAAGCAACTACCTAGTTTTTTTCTCTTTGAGGAGCAGAATATTCTGACCACTTTAATCTGGAACACAGCAGAGGTCATGGCTTTGCCTGATTCTTCACAGAACATCTCAGCATTTAGCCAGTGTTTTTGAAGAGGATATAGAGCCACAGGATATCTGGGTTAGACTGGCAAATAGATACAAACAATACCTTTGATTTCCTCCTACTCAAAGGCTGATGCAACCACTCATTCATTATGGCACTGATTGGAAAGGTCAAAGAGACCTTTAAGTTTATATTCTATTTGATCTAAAATTCAGCATAACTGTGCTTTGCTGCCATTCACTACAAATAGAATTCTCATGAGTTGTTTTAGGAACGTTACTGCTGACTGTAATTTTAGAGCCGTGTTACAGCGTTAGTCAACTACTTGGCTTCAGGTGCTGGAACCGTTGTACAGGAAAACAAATGACCTAACTGAGAACAGAATGTAGTATATTTGGCAGATGCTAAAAACACTATATTTGTATAACTCTTGGAATTCCCTCTGTCAGTATGATTATCTGATAATTATTTCTAACATTCAAAATGCATATGAGCAAAAATCTATTTTTAAAAGAACATCGCATTAGAATGCATCGAAGTGACTATCAACTTTTAAAATGATTGAAGTTCAGTTGATAACTCAATGTCTTACCACAGTAAAAACTTGAAAAGGAAATCTTTAATGCTAGAATATAATCTCACTGCTATCACCACGTGGAATAATAATGGTCAAATAGTAATCAATTATATTGCTTTTCACTGCACAGTAACACAAAGGCTAAACCGCATCTAGGTGGCCGACTGGCAAGTTAGTAAGGAAAAAAAATAACCCAAGTGAACTTGTGTTGAAAAACTTTAGAAAAGAAATTCTATCTGTTCAAATATTTCCTTTACACGAATAATTGCCATTATTAACACATTTTTTTCTTTGAAGTCAAGGAGTTTTTTCTCCTGAATAATTTCTCCCACACTTCTTTGATTATATGCTCTAAGATAATAACCACATTTTGCAGTAGGAGCTCAGGGATTTAATAAACATCAATCAGTGTCACAGCTAGAAGTAGATGAATCAAAGACTATGGCAATAAAAGTGCCTTCCCTATGACACGAGTCGGTTATTTCATAAAGGAACATTTTAGATTGAAAGTGAAAAGCACTGCATGTTTATTGGGGCAGACAAAAGGTTAGATTAACTATTCGGGGTAAAAGAAAGAGAAAGAAAATTTCTCTCCAGTGTGTCGTAAGAACAAAGGGTTGGCCCGTGACCCTAATTCTTTACCCTCCTGTCAAATCAGCACAGGCCTCGGGCTCAGGAGCTGTGATGAGCCGGGAGAGGCAGAGGCGATGTGAGGACCAGCAGCCTCTTGCGCCTGCAGACGGGAAGCGGGAGCAGCTGCTCCGTCCTCGGCTCCCGTCCCTCCCCACGGGCACATCCGCGTGGTCGGTGCACAGGGGAAGGCGAGGCGAGGGAGCCCGGGCCTCCCCCCCGTCACAGAAGGATCTCTGCGGGTGGGAGCCGCTGGCAGGAAAGGGGAGTCGCACAAACCAGGAGTGGCTACGAACGAGGCGGTGGAAGGAGCGTAGCCTTCAAGGGGGTGAGTTGTTTCCCCACCTGCCCGAGAAGCCCCTCTGTTGTGTCCCTGATGCACATCGGAAACGGGGTGCAGGAAACACTTGATCGCTCTGCAGTCGTTATGCTCCACTATTAAAATGTCCGAAGCGTCCAGCTGAGGCCCAGAGCCTGGGTAGGCTAAGTGCCTCTGACTGAAAATCCCGAACACTCTGAAGGTTCCGGTGGCCGTGCCACACCCCGTGCAGGGCTACACTGCTGTATGTCTAGTGTTACTGTAGGCCCTGGGACTCAGGACTCCGGGGGACTCTGCCACCCCAAAAACGTGAGCATGATACACCTCCTTCAGCCACACCCTGGCGGCCCACTGTTAGCTCTCCAGGAGCTTCCAGACCCATGTGACATTATGTGAAGCCTTTTTTGATGCCATCTCTCCCTAAATCAGAAGTGACAATGGGGGACTCACTGTTTCCCGCTACCAAAGTTTGAACATGTTGATTTCTCTCACAGAACAAAGTCACATATCTTTTCCTCCCAGCAGGATGAAAATATATCATACCTCACGAAACTTCTAAAGTAGCTGAGAGAGAGAAATCTGGAACACATTCAGTGTATCACAGCCCTTATACTGGGCATTGCTTCCTCTCTAATTCTGCCCAGTGGACGGAAGGGCAGAGATTCACCCAGGACAGCGCTGGGTTAGGCACTTGTCCATGGCACAGTTTATTCCCCAATATAACTGTGTCTTCGTAGTGCTCGTCCCATTTAACTCTCCATCAGCTAAGGCTTAAAGAGCAAGAGGAAAAGAAAAACACACACAAAATCAGAAAAAATGATTTTAAAATGATTCGTAAGATTATTGTAAGTAATGCAGAATAGTTAAAATGAACTCTGTCTTTAGAGACTTCAGAGGGAAACTGGACCCAGTCTTCAGAACCCATGTTCAAATTAGAAACACTCTGCATACTGAAAACTGCTGTAGTGTTGGTTATGTGAAGTATTTCATTCAACCTGATAGGTTTTGGAAGACCTTTTGATTTTTTTTATATCTTTGAATTCCCATAACTTCATCTACTCTAAAATGTATAATTTCCTTAAATTGGAATAGCCAAATTATTGTTTTATAATGCTTTCTCTTCCCTGATAGACAAACTTCAATCATTTTTATTCTGTCACCATTTAACATAATCTCGAAATAGAATCTAACTTATTCTTACGAAAATAAATTCTTATTTTCCCAGAATGGAAAATATCTTATAAATTGAATATCACCTTAGTGTTTGTATTTAAGCCTCTTTTTCACTGAGTTATTAGAATCAACTTACTGCCCAATAAGAATACCTAGTTGATTTGAGACACAATTATGCCACCACTACAGCTAACTGCTCTCCTTCATCTTTTCAAGAAAATGACTAATGATAGAGTAAGCTCATCACTGACACATTGATTTTGCCAGAGATTCCACAAATAGAGCTCAGAGTTCTACCATGTGAAGTCTTCATAGGACCATAAGGCATTAGTGCAACAGCAGAGACAGTCCTGTCACACACAAACTCAGAAGTTTCTGACAGATAAAACTTCCATGTGACATGGTACAGTGGAGCAGCTTACAGCAAGTGTTGCTTGTGAATAGTTTGTTTTATGATCAAAAGCCATGATACCAATATTTAAAAAAAATAAGCCTCCATAACCAGAATGCCCTTAGCACCAGTGATGAAAATTCAATCATGATTTTTGACAGAAGTCATGAAATTTTGGCACTATAATTCCACTTCTCAGGAAACGAATCTCCTCAATTTTGGGTATGGTTGCTGGCAAGACCTCCTCAAAGCGGGGCTGGAAGGTAGACATTTGTAGCTGTGAATGAAGAACAGAGTGGTCGAATAGGGGTGGCATAACTTCTTTGTTTTGCTACGGGGCCCTCAGACACGCTAAACACACACTCTAACCTGAGCTACTTCCCCTCTCTCCAGTAACATATCTTAAAAAGAAAAGCCCATCTTTGAAGGATATTGTAATGCATAAAAATCTGCTCAAGCAGCATTGCAAGAAAGAATCTCTCTTCTGCAAATGAAAGTTCTTCTACCCACAGATTCTTCTCTGTAGCTCAATTTTCTTTGGAAATAAAATGATCCTTTATCATTTAGTTACATTTGTCTACAATTACTTTCCTCTACTCCCTGTTGTCAATATAATTATCATTTTCCAGGATATTTGTTCCTTTATTTTAACCATTGATAAACGTGTAGCCCTTGTCTTCTGTATTACACATTCATGACTTTTGTTTCATTTTATACATAGTTTTGTACGTGCAGATGCTTTTACATTCTTACTTTTCCTCATGTCATTCGTGGAAAAACTGCAAC
Organism: Thryonomys swinderianus; assembly: GCA_004025085.1. Taxonomy (NCBI): domain Eukaryota; kingdom Metazoa; phylum Chordata; class Mammalia; order Rodentia; family Thryonomyidae; genus Thryonomys; species Thryonomys swinderianus. The sequence continues at coordinate 10,130 of PVIC010005466.1, forward strand.
CTGTTCAGGACTATTCTGAGGACAGAAAAGGGGGTTTTAAGAGGCCCCTCTGGCCCCCTCAGCTACTCTGACACCGGGACCCCGGCACGAGCTCGGGGCTCCCAGGCCTGAGCGCGCTCTGTTCCCGGCAGTGTCCTGTGGCCGTGCGCTCCTCAGACACAGCGCTGGGCCTGCATTCAGAGGCTTCTCTGGATTTGATCAGAAGAAAATAACACCAACTTGCCAGGTGGGCATTTTGTCAGCTCCTTGTTTTAATGCAATTTAATATCATGAGCCACTGTAAAGCCACTTCAAAAGTAATCATCATCTCACTGTGTTTTCTTGCAAATCATAAAATTCATACTTAATATCCTTTCCCGGTGTCTTGGCATGACGCGCCCCCGGGACCTCGTGGGTAACGTGAGCCTTTTCCACGGCCGCGTCATCTGTCAGTGCCTACAGAGCACGGCAGGTCCGGCTCTCTCCCACCTACACTAACTCTTGATCGAAACAGTTGTGCTTTTTATGTTATCTGCCCCTTTGCTCAGAGGTTTTTGTTCACGTTTTCTCTAATTTGTGAGACTGTTCTGATAATACTGAGTTACAGGTTTGACTCCAGGCTAGTGTGAGAGGAGGAAAAGATTTATTGCATACAAATTGCAGCAATAATTGAAATCTGTTCTTAGATGTTTTCACGGAGACTGCCATAATGTGAACAGGCCCTAATGTTAGCAATATTTGGAAATACAAATATTATTTCTGTTGCATAATTAACACAATTGAGATTATCATTTTTGTTGAATCATGTTCTTAATGTGGTCTGTTGAGTTCAGATTTGCAAGCAGCAGTTACTCAGACTATGAATAGCAACTGAGCTCACTTGCTAGGTAGAATTAAGTTGATTCACATTTGGTTTTATTATATTGTAGAAGATCTACAGATTATTGATATAAACTTCAAACAGATATATTCATATTATTCTCCAACATATTAAAAATAGTATTATTGATCAAAATTCCATTCCCAAAGTCAAGAATGTTTTGCTTCTTCTTTTGTAAGCCCTACATGAGTCAGCAGTGTATCCCTAGCAACTACACATAGCCCTCTCACCCTAACCTAACTATGATTGCATCACCTATAAATATCAGAGGCTTTGCCAGCCAGAGTCTTCCACTGCTCGTTCATCATGGGCTATCCCGGCTCTGTGTTTCTGTCTTTTTAACTCTGTCTTTGAACCTTTCCTCTCACCTTGCACCGTAGCACTGAGCAGTAGTTCAGAATCCACCATGGGGGTCTCACTGATAATATTGAAATGATTGGGAATGAGAAAATAGATTTTAAAAATCATGAAGCTAATAAATATACTAAATCTTTTTCATATTATATTATAAATTATTTTTAAAAGTTTCAAGTGTAAATACAAAGAATGATTTCACACACACACACACATATAGCCATTGTTCGGTTTTAACATTTTAATATATTTGGTTCACATTATTTTTAAAATAAAGCATTGCAGATAAAGCTTTATGTACATTCTTCCTGGGTTCTGTTCCCCTTTTTATCTCCTAGAAAGAGCCACTTCCCTAAATTTCTGCTCCATGACTGCTTTTCATGATTTCTTGAGTTCCGAAGCAATAAGTAACACTTCACTTGCATACCTTTGGAAATAGCCTTCTATTTGAGGAAACTTTATATGATTCTGGGTCCGCAACAACATCATGCAATTGAGATCCACTCTCATCCATAACTCCAACTTCCATCATTTCCTAATAAAAAGGATTGATTTTGTATGAAATGTTTCATATGTCATCTGTATAAGCATATCTTTACAGAGTATTCCTAGAAATGAAATTTCTTTGTGCACATAGGATGAAATTTATGTGCACTCTCTCTAAGTAGCTGTACCAACTTAGTCTTCTACAAAATTCCAAGAATGTTGTATTTCATGGCACCTTTGCGAATTGTCCTATTTTCTCACTTTTTTTTTTTTTTTTTGGCCAAACTGATGAGAATGAAGCACTAGTTTCTTGTACTAATTAGTAGAAAAGTGAATTCTTTTATCCAGTTTTATCAGCCTTTTGATTTTCCACTTAGACTTCTGGTTTACACTAATGGATTCATTTTCTCTTAGGCTGTCAGGTTGAGTTTTTGAAAAAATTAATTCTTTCCATATTTTAAATGCTAGTGATCTTAAAAGCAAAGCTGTCCATTCATCTAGTGAAGCAACACAGTAATTATGGTCTTTGAAGTCCTTCGAGCTGGCTTGAAAATAAAATCAGCCACAATAAATGAGTCATTTATAGAAAAGTCTGCATAACATATACACAGTAAAACGAGCCATAATCATTACTATCATACTACCTGTATCGCTAATATTCCATGTCAAATTACTGTATATAAGTGCACTCTTTTCAGGCTCTGTATTTAATCACTATTTGTGTCTTTATTTGTTTGTTGTTCTGTTGCATATGTAGCAGATGACAGGTACGTATATTTCCATTTCTTTAGCTTTACATTTTCTGGATGTTTTTGTTTTTCATGTGTGTTTTATAAGGAGCACATCACACAGTTTTACTTAGCTTAGTGAAATACATGTATAATCATTGGATTGCTACTATCTATGGGCTCATAATTTGAATCTATTCATTCAGTTGTTATCAGCTACTTTATTTTTGTTCCTTTCTTTTTGTTTGTTAGTTTTTTGAGACAGGGTCTCATTACTAGTTCAGTTTGGCCTTGAACTCACTGTGCGGCCCGACCTGGGCTTAGACTCATAGTCGTCCTCTCGCCTCATATCCCAAGCACCTGGACCACAGGTGTGCCCCGCCACATCCAGCGGTCCTTGTCACTGCCTCGTCTGCCCCTCAACCCATCAAAGTGTTTCTCGTATTCCCAATCCCTTGGGATCTTTGGAAGTTATTCTTTCTGTGGTTACTTTAGATTTCTGATGTGGATTCTTAATAATACGTTTTTCTCAGTGTCTACAGATCTCATTTTTATTCTGCTGCTGAGCACTACAAGGAGCCGAGTGCCCCTTAGTCACTGATTACTTCCCCCTTGGACCTTGGCATTCTCATCAGCAGATTCACTTATATTTGATTCATGTAAAATTCTACCTTTAGTGAAAAGTTAACTGAACTTGTGAAAAGATTTTAAAAATTTCACCATGAGCTCGTTATTCCACAGGTCTGCTGGCTTCCTTTACATGTGCATACACATTTGTATCTGGTGTGTTTTTAAATAGCTTTCCTCATGAAGATTTGGGTAGAAGGACTCACTCCTCCTATTTCTGAAAGCTTTACTCCTGAACTCAAGGGAGTGGCTCACTAGCCCTGTCTCTCTAGTGCAGTAGTTGTTTTGTTCTGCAAATGGGAGACACATGTTGCTTTCCCCCAGCGCCTGTCACAGTGTGAGAAGGGTCTCCTCTCCTTTCCTTTGCATGCATTGGCGAGTCCTGCCCTTTCTCTGGTACCGCTTCAATTTTTATTCTTTATGATGAAGTGTGATGGAGTTACCCAATGTTTGTATACGGAATTAAAAGTTATTCATTTTTCAAACTATACTTATTCAAGTTCTGTATGCTTCTCAACAGGGGGGAAATTTACAGCTGCCATCTTTCAAATATTGCTCCTCCATCTCTTTTCCTAGACCTTTGTGCATTAAGATATATCATCTCATCTGCAAGGTACTTCACTCGTCCTCGTTTGCTTGTTGCACTGAATTCCAAGTGAGTCTATCGATAGTGTGTTTCAGGTCGCTCATGATGCTTTCTCACACATCCAGCTAGGAGTTTATGATATCAATTGTTTTGCTATCAGTAATACTATTTTTATATTGCTTACATTTCTAACTTGCTGATTTTGCTAGCAATCTTCTTTGTATTAACTTTCTTTTGGAGTTGCAAAACCTAGGCTCTTCAGGTTACTTTCCGTTGGAGATGTGGAATTTGTTTTTCGTTTTCCCACCCTCACTCCTTTTTCTGTGCAGTGATTAGTTTCTCGATTTCTTTCCACTTGTCTCTGAGAACTTTAAGTTCACAATCAAAGTTTAATTTTGTGTTTTATGGCTTCTCCCCCACAATGATTTGGGGAATATTGCATGTTTAAGAAACAGGGTAGCTGTGGTCAGTCTGTAGATTCAAAGCTAACTCTTTCCTTCTACTCTTCCCTCCAACTCCCTCGTGATGGCCACATGGCCTGTCTCGCACAATTTTATTTTACTTCAGTACATATGTTTATTCTTTTTATTTCTAAAATGAGATAAAAATTATGTTTAAACTATTCTGATCACCAATTTAAACACATTCAATTTCCTTCAAAACCTAAACTAACTTTAATCATGTTTTGAGGCAGCAAGTCAACTGTTGATGAACAACGGGCTTTTAAAACGTACTTATAAATACTTTTCAAAGACTATCTACTAATCATGTCTCTTTTTACCACTATTATCACAACTTGGAAATAATTACCCTGAATAATTTAAGTATAGATAAGCACTGCTGCTGGATTCAGGAAATATTAGAGTTACACTTCACACAGATTGGTGCTCAGAGCACTTGAATATGCATCACTTCATTGGGTTGTCAGAACTACGGTTTGACAGAGACGAAGTCTAATGGTACCTTCCCCCAAAGTTTCTGAATCAAGCACCGTGTACTCAGGTCTACCACCCAGAGCAATGGTTAAAAAAAAAAAAAAATGTCAGCCTCTGTCTCAGCGGTAGAGCCTTTGCCACGCATACACGGGGCCTTAGATTCATTTCAACACTGGGAAAATGGTAATAGCAGCAAAAATATCCTGATGACTTGGTTCAAAATTGTTTCTTTTCTGACATTATCAAAAATATTAAAGCAGAAATGGATACAACTTTGAAAACTATGAGGAATACATGTATAAAATGTATGCAATATGCATTTTTTCAAATGACACAGAGGACATACTGAGACCAATTAGTCCTGCTCCTATTAGAAATTTGTATCCAAATGGCAATCAGCGCACCCTGCAAAATTTAACATATAAGGAAAAAGGCTTATGGTGTCTTTTTCATAATGCTGCTAATTAGTGTGTACTGCTTTACATAATATGGAATTACTAATTAGCTTTCTATATACTTTGAAGCAACAAAAATGAGTGTAATAATTTACATGGGAAAAATTTTGATCATGCTTTCAAAACCACTAAGAGGTTTGGGCATAAATAGATTTAATGTCAGAGCATGAACCAACAAAACTGCGGTAATTATTATTTTACCATTGTTGAGAAAATTTGAAGAATGAAGTATTAGAAATAGTGGACATTAAAAAGTCCTGACATGTCAGGTGGAAAAAGTACCACCGCCCTTAAAAAATATCTTATGCACATGGGGGTGGAGGGTCTGAACGAGGGCAGAGCAATGGGGAAAAAAAATAAGAATTAGCATGTACCATGTATAAGCACAAGTTCTCAGTGGTGAGTGTGATCATAATGTATACCTGCAGTTTTAACTAACAAATATCCTTTATACGGCAGCCTTGCTGTGACCTTTGGAAATTACCATCCATAAAACTTTTAAGCCTATAAAAAGTGTAATCATTATTTCTTACTCCAACCATAAGAGCTTGGTCAGTATCATAGTCTGTGTGTTAAATCCTAGGAGTAAGAAAGAAGAGGTCATTCATCAAGTTGAACTCATGAATATGCACCTATAAATGACAAATGTATGTGCAAGGGAATTAGGAATATATGGGCAGGTGAGATCTCGGTGACAAATGTGGAGAAAACCCCAGAGCAATACTGAAAAGTTTAGATGATTAGATGTAGAAGGATAACTTTTAAAATGAAACTATCCACCTGATTTTAGAGAAAATAAATCTAAAATTTAGATCAGTACTCATGAAACAAAACTGTATACATTATAAACGATCAAAGATGGAAGTGAACAACGCGTTCAGTCTGTGACCCTCTGTGACTAATCTGACCCCAATTTGACAGCACTAGCAACGCTTCACTTCTGCCGCGGCCTGCGCACACCTCCGGGCTCCAGAAATGAGTGACGATGGAAAACGCAGAACTCCCGCGTAGCTTCTTCCAGCAACGCAGACCAGGCGGTATCAGGTCGGGATGCACAAGCGAAGCAGCCGACAGACACAACAGCACCAAGAAGACCCCGAAGAGCCCCTGGAAAGGCTCAGCGTGTCCTGTCCGGGGATGTGGCGGTTTGAGCCAAAGCAGAGGCGAAGCCCCTGGATGAAGGACCCTGAAGAGTCTGACCCTTCGAATCCGACGCAGGAGGAGCTGCTCTCCAGGCCCCTTCGCTGGGCGGTCGGCGGAGGACCCCGGACAGCGGATGGCACCCCAAGACTCGCCGGCCGCGGTCCCTGGGGTGCTACTCGGAGCGCAGGGAAGCTATTTGCGGAACTGGAGACAAAAGGAACAAAGTAATGTGAGTTATATTTAGAAAGCGACACTCGGGCTATTTTGTGAAGAGCTCGTGATGGAAACAGAGGCCGACGAAGGGCTGCGGCTGGCGTGTGGGGCGGGGAGGGGCGGGACGGCGCCCCAGAAGGTCGGGAAGTGAAAGCCACTCAGTGGACCTTGAACACAGTGGAACAGAAAGGGACGACGTTTCCTGATATGTTGAACTGTTGGGATGAGGGAAGTTTTGAAAAAAAGAAAAAAAAAACCTACGTTCAATATAATGAATAATGAAAACTGTCACGGTACTTATTAAAGCTAAAAGACTCAAACTCCAGCATTGTTGTAACTCTGCAGATTGTCCTACCTCTGACCTCAGTGAAAATGTCTTTCAAATTATAAGAAAAAGGTTAATTTTCAGCCATACGGAGCTGCCAGTTACAGAGCACTATTTTGGGGTTACCACATCGCTACCGGCTCCCACAGACCAGCTCAGAGCTTAGAAATATCCATCTGGGGGAAATGGTCTTGATCCCCTCGAAATTTAAGGAATACCACATAAATACTGGGGGAAACATTATCTTTGATGGTGCATCCTTATGAATAATACATGTCATTTTAGGATGGAAATGTCTTGCAAACTTCAATGGTCTCTTTTTTTTTTTTTACTGCAGTATTTCCTGAAGTGCTTTCCGAGGATAGGAACAGGTTATATATAAATTAGTCTCACTATTTAATAACTCTTGAGAAATGGTTATCCGAGACATCTCAGTGTTTTTCTGTGCTGATCTGCACAAGAAATCCAGAAGGACTACACAGCATTTGCAAAGTACTTTGAAACTGTTCTTTGTGATACGCATCAAGCCTCGGGCAAGGCTCTGAGCTGAGTGAGGAGGTGGGGAGATACGTAATGTGGCTTTTTGCTGAGGTAAGATCCAATCTCTCTCCTCTGCGGTTATTGTTTATTTAAGGACAGCTCATGTTTTGAGCTGAAAATATGTTTTCCTCTGCTTCGTTCTCCACCCTCATCCCCTTGGGCTTTCTCTCCCGCAGAAAGGGTGCAAGCTGAGTGCTCTGGGGCCTGCCCAGTGGGTGACCTGCTCTCTCAACCGGAGTGAAAGTCTCTTGGTATCAGAGCAAAGGATCCGGCTTCTTTTTCCAGTCCTCATGGTTATTCGCTCGTTCTCTTGTCAGTTAAATGTGTTTTTCCTATCGGAAGACAGAATCAGCCAATCTGAAGCCACAATACTCACCTGACTTCTTGACGTCAGCCCTTCGTAAGGGCAGGAAGTAGCCCACTCGTTCCTGTCTGCGTAAGAGGCCTCCACACTTTTACATTTCCTTAGCATACCACATAAGACAATGGGAAACAAGTTAAGCATGTGATTTTCTTTTTCCTTTTTAAAAAAAATTTTTTTTATCTGTATTGGTGCATTGTATAGACACATCATGATCACAGGTATTTGCTAGGTAGTTCAGGCTGGCTATGAACTCACTGTGTAGCCCAAGGTAGACATGCATCCACAGAGATCGTCCTGCCTCAGCCTCCCAAATGCTGAGATTACAAGCATCTGCCACCCTGCCGGATTGTTTTTTGAAAATTTATTTGAGAGCAGATTTTTTTGTGTTATCACCATGAAAAATGCTAAGAATACAAGGGAGTATCCATGTTAATTAACTTAATTGTTATATGCCATAATGTAAATGTATTTCAAAACAGCATGTTGTACATGATAAATATATACTATGTTATATGCCAACTTAAAAAATATTTTGAAACAAGGCTATTAGTGTTGTCAATCATCTCTCTCTCTCTCCATCTAGCCAGAATCTCACAGAGATTCCTAGAAAGCAGATGTTTATGAACTGTTCTCCAATTTTCTCCTTCTTATTATAACCACTGTCCTTCCAGTCAATGAACTTCAAAATATTAACCATCTTTCTCTCCTTCTCCAGCTCTAATTTTGCCGTCTCCTCTAAAAAGTTTCCCATGGGGTCTGAGTTTGTGTATGTGGGTTCTTTCTTGAATAATATGTCTGTTTGATGCCAAGCTTTGCATCCTCACTGGACAGGACGCTCACTGAGGGTAGGGATAGGGGACTTGTCTTAATGTTCCCCAGAATCTACAGAATAGTAAATATATGTGGATGAGAAGTGAGCAGAAAATGAGCCAGTGAATGACTGAATACGGGGACTAATAAGTATATGTGTGTGTGTGTGTATATTCATCATCACTTCTGGGTTAGTAATGACTGATATCATCCTTTCAGTTTACTCTGGCTCTAACTTTCCTGAACCTCATTATTATCTCATTATTTCTACTGTCTCCTAATCTACATCACCTGCTGCCTACCTTATCATATTTTACCATCTGCTAGACTTTTTCACTCTTCTATCTGAAAATGCTAAATGTCTCCCAAGGATTGTGGCCCCAGATGAGACCCAAAGACACAGACACACTCTGAACTCTGGTACGACAGACACACATTATCTGGAACGGACTGAGGAATTCTCTCGAGCTCTCTTTAATGTTTTCTCTGACTCATCACTGCTCTCTTTCATTCTATCAGCTCTTTCTCTGCCCAAGAAGATTCCCCAGTCCTATGTTTATTTCCTGCTCCTGACCACCATGGCGCTTCCAGAGTCCGCTCTACATCATGACAGTGGAGCCTTAACTTTCACCACTCACTGACCTATTTTCTGTACTATTTTATTATTTTATTTTACTTTATTTTTGAGACAGTCTTTCTAGGTATTTTAAGCTGCTCCTGAACTCATTATGTAGCCCAGGCCTTCCTCTAACTCATAGCAATCCTCCTGCCTCAGCCTCCTAAGTGCTGGCTGAAGTCACAGTTGTGTATTGCTGCACATAGCTCCTTTGCACACTTCTTTTTTAATTGGCACATTTTATTGGTACATTATACATACACATCACAATTGCACTCCACATTAAGGATTTGTTCAGGTATATGACACAACTTAATTCTCATTTTTCCCCTTCTCCTACCCACCCTAACACCCCCCTGCTCATATATACACAAGTTTTATTTCCTTTTTTTACCATCAATTTTTTTCTTTCCTCATTGTTTACCCCTAAACACAATTTCCCTTTGAATATTTATTTGACATTTCACAATATCAATCATGCATTCTAGAACACATTTACAACTTCAGTTTCTCATACCAGAGAAAAGTTACAAAATTTAGACATCTGAGTCAGCTCTTGAGAAGGAATCTCACCGGGTCAGTTTGAATATCTGCACAGCCTGGTACCCTCAGTTCGCTCCTTTGCCTCTCCCTGCGCACGGGAGGGACAGGTGGTTTAATGGTTCAGAAAGGCTTCCCAGTGTCCAGCGCGTTCACAGAGCTGTGGAGCAACTGAAAGCTGAGAACTGGCAGAGGAATGAAAGGACCTAGTGCTGCTAGTAGTCACCACCTGTGAGTTTTTGCCCAAGTTTCTCAATCTCCCATCACCATAAATTCTTCACTTCTATACTGGGGTTGCTAGCACAATCAAATTTATGAATTGCTATAAGCATTAAATCTCTCTCTCCCCCCATATATCTATAACTTGGCTAGAATTATAGCTGGCTCATAAAGAGCTATAATATGCTAAAGTGCTTATTATTATCTAAATCTGTCAAGGTGCAAGTTAAATGAAGCCTCCAATAAATAAAAAGTTATGTATACCCCATTAAGCACTGGCCTTAGAAAGTTAAAACATAACTATCCTGGGCCAGGGATTTAGTTCGGTGGTTCCAGTATCTGCCTGGCAAGCTCAAGGTACTGAATTTGATCCCCAGTACCACATACCACAGTGTCGGGCATGGTGGCTCACACCTGTAATCCCAGCACTGGAGAGGCAGAGGCAGGAGGATTGCAGTGAGTTTGAGACTGGCCTGGGCTATATAGTGAGTTCAGGGCCAGCCTGAATGAACTACAAAGCGCAACACTGCCCCCACCCCAAAGTACTATCCTTCCTTCTCCTCTGCGATTGTCCCCTTTTATTTTCCTGCATGATCCAAGCTCTGTCTCTTCTCTATATTTTTGTTTCTCCTGCCAGGGATGACACATTATCAAAAATATGCTTAATTTAACTATTGATGGGAATTCCTTGCTTTTAAGTATGCATTTTGATAGTGTTTTCTTTCACCATTCTCCAAAGAGAGGATCTGGTGAGCCTTGCACTTTTTCCATGGATTGCAAACATCTATTCTGAACATGATTTTCAGTGCCTAATGAGCTCATTGAGCTGTCATTATTGAAATATAAGAGTATAGGGGCTGGGGATTTAGCTCAAGTTGTACCACGTCAACCTTGGATGCACAAGGGCCAGAGTTCAATCCCCAGTACTGCAAAAAAAAAAAAAAAGAAAAAAGCTTATAAAATATACAAGTCTACCCCATAGTTTACTAGCTGAAGACAGAGTTAACATTTGCAGAAAATACTGGCAAACTCTGATGCTCCAGTTAGCCATATTTCTATTATGTATAATTATTAAAAACTTTCTATTGTTTACCATAGATAATTATAATTTAGATAATTAGAGAATTTGACACAGATAATTATATTGGGCATAATAATAAATAATTCAGTGTTAAAAGGATCGATTATGTGAGTGTGATCACAAAGGAGACTATTAACTCTAATATAGTGGACAATTTGGAAATAGTTGTTAGAGGTTATATGTAACAATAATCGGGTTTCTTTTGTCATATGAAATGCTTTTTGCAACAAGTGTTGCTTCCAAAGTAATTGAGCTCTAGAAAGCTGGAAGAGGAATGGTTGGGAGGTGGGCAGTGTTTAAAAGCTCTAGCGAGAGGTGTAAAGATCCTTCGATACAGAACTCACCCCTTGTAGGCCTGGAAATGACCAGCGTGTAGCTTCTGGTCTCTTCCTGTTGAAGCACGGTGCATATTTTGGAGGACGTGGGCTTCTGTCCTTCAGGTACAGATCTTGTGAGAGTTTCGGCATCCAGAGCTTCACTACACTTTTATCTATCAAGATAGAAGAAAAATTCCATTTTTTCCCCATATCCAGTTTAAAACTCCATTCATTGATTAAAGAAATTAATTAATATATGACAGTGGGCGATGAATAGGAATATAAGAGGAAACAGTGCTCAAAGAGCACACAGCACCGCGGCTAACTGTGGGGTCCTCAGCAGAGACAGGCCCCCCACAGATCTCTGCGTCGCAGGGGGGCGCTCCCCAGCCTCAAAGACAAACAGACTCTGTTAACACGTTCATTGTATTACAAATCATTTCTGTAGACTATTGTGGATTGTGAAATATTATGCTTTTAAATACTAAGCAGTATATATAAGTGTGTGTGTGGCTATTTTTATGACTTCTTTCATTTTCTTTTTACCTAGCTAAATAAAGAACCTAAAAAAAAATCTAGGGAGAAATAAAAGTGATGACATTTAATTGGAATTTATCAGCAGGGAATATAATCAAGATAATTCAGGAAAGAAGATAATCAATAATTATATAGGTAAAAATTTATGTCTTAATAGTGATCTGTTCAACAGAGAAGAGATGAGCTTTTAAATATGTGCATTTTCTTTAAATACTTGAAAACAAACAGGTTTATCCCTGTAATCTCACCGCTGAGGAGGCTGAAACAGGAGGATCCTCCATACTTTAAAGCCAGCCTGGGTTACAGAGTGGGTTTAGGGCCATCCTGAATTACTTGGCAAGACTTCGTCTGAATTAACTGATAACCAATGAATGTATAAATATGTCGTGCATAAAGAATGTTTGATACATACCAAAGTTTAAAAGCGAAACTTTGATTTTAGAATAGTGATTTTGAAGTAATATTTATATCAGTGAAAGGTATTCTGTTTTTTCCCCCCAGGAATGATGAAGAGTTTAAGGGATATCCGTCCACGTGGGCAAGAGAGAGGTGCACCGGCCGCTGGCGGGGGCTCAGTACGGACCCAGAGGCCCACGGGCAGTGGAGCGCGGATAGGCCGCAGCCCTCGCTCCGCTCCGGGGTCTCCGGGCCGCGGGCTCCAGCGCGCGTCTGACCGGTTTCCCTGCACAGCGCGAGAGCGGAGGGGGCGGGGCCGCAGGGGCAGCTCCACTGTTCCCGGGTGGGATTCGCCCCAAAGGACAGACAGACCCACGGACGACGCCGCTGCAGGGAGCAGGAGCTTTGGAACAGTGCAGCAGTATTCCCTCCATCTTTTTCATTCTCTTCACATTGAAAATACACAGAACCCGCACTCGTTTAAATTTAGACTTAATTGCTAACATTTAAACACATTATCTATAATTAGAAAACTAATTCAAGTTTGGAAGTTCATCACAGCATTTCTAGTAGACGCGTATATGCGCTTTATGCATGGATTAAAATGTGACCGTTTTTCCTCCTTTCACTGAAGAAATTTAAGAGACAAGTGGCTACAATGATACTATACAATGATACTTTATGCATTCATATACGGAACAGGTAATATTTTTCAATAGCAAGTTTATTGCCACTTTATTAAAAATTTTTGAGTAGGAAGAAATCAGTCTGAAGTAACTAAAGCTCTGCTTCTGGATTTCTTTCTGGCCAAGGTGTCTTTGAAGCCAACGAGCATGTAGATAATGGTACAGTACTTTGAATTAAATATTTGTGGGTTCAATAATTCCAGAATTTAAACATGCCCAAACACACATATGAACTGAATTTCTCTATGATGCAAATAGTAATTTACTTTGCCTAAATGCAACAGGATGCTGTTCTTCTTCTATAGTTCAAATAGTTTTCATACTTCCGAAAAATGAAATGTACACCAAAATAACTAGTACTGTTCAGAATTTCCTATGTTTTGGCAGCAAATTAAAACAAAATGCCTAATTAATCCTACGTGAAGAATACTTGATTTAATTATTTGCTTGCTGGCTTTTTATTTGTGCAAGACACAACTCATTAGAAATTGTGATATACTCTTCCAATAAAATCCAGCAGATTGTACATAGAAACAGGTAATTAGGTTAAAATATAAATTAATTATAAATATAACATAAAATTCTATTTTGAGGTTCTCATTAATCAGACACAGAAAGTAAGACAAACATTTGAATCAAATTTTATTTTCAAAATACATGTTACTTGAAATAAAAAATTTTAAGACCAAATAGCTTTATTATTTAACACATCACACTGTTAAATACTTACAGAGAAAAATTCGGTGATGTGGTGTGAAAGACGATCACCCTGAAGCAAAGCACTTTGAAAACATTATCTGAAACTACAAACACATGCCTAAAAACAGAGCAAACAAGAATAATATGTGCTGACTGTAGTTAATAGTACACTGTATTCTTGAAAAATGTTAACAGAGTGGATGTGAAGCATATTCACCACATAAATGACAACTGAAAGAAGTAGGTCCAGCCATAATGTAGTGTACTTTAAAACATCTTATTTAATATACAGTAAATTAATATAATTTTACCTGTCAGTTTAAAGCATCCATAAACAATAGAAAGTATGTGAACTATGTCAAAAAGAATAATGTAAATATATTTTCTATGTCCTAGGCCACAGTTTGAAACAGTGGCAAAAAGATAGAAAAATACTAAAATATGCACTATATCACATATGTGGATTTTTCAACACCAGGAGTTGAACATTCTTCCAATTCAGGACACAACCTTCATTTGCACTTTCATAGGAGACAATGTTTTAAATTAAAAAGTAAAAAAGTCTAGGAGTAAAATAAAGTTAGAGGCATGCTTCAGGTCAGAGTGCTAATGCTTATTTTGGGGTTCGGGTGGTGAGGCAAAGCGATGTATAGCACTCGAAAGCACCCAAGGCAACATCCTCCTCCGACTACACAAACACCCTGCCAGATTTCTTTTTTCTTTTTTTTTTTTTTTTTTTTTTGAGACAGGGTCTCGCTTTGTAGTTCAGGCTGCCCTCAGCTCATTATGTAGCCCAGGCAAGTGTCAAACACAGCAATCCTCCTGTCTCTGCCTCCCGAGGGCTGGGATGACAGGCGTGAGCCACCACGCCCGGCACTGTGACCCTGCCAGATTTCTACGTCGTCATGAAGGTAGTTGTGGCTTCAACCACCCAACATTCAGCTGCATCTGTCAATATCTCAGGCTTGATCTTACAAATGTTTCGCTGGTTTTAATCATTTGCCCACCTGCATCAAAAGTTTCATTTTGGAGTTGGAGCTGTTTCCTCTTGCTTAAAACCAAACTCCCGCTGACATGTATACACAGGATGGGGCAAGTAAAAGGCTGTGGATAATAATGAAAGCACATTATAACCAAATGAGTCATCGGATGCTTCAAGCGTAGAAGATAAGGATACGTAGAAAAGGACACCAAGACTATGTTAAGACAGCCTGATGAGCCATCCAGAAAGGTTTCCAGAAATAAATGTAGTATTATGCGTCATGAAAGAAAGAGAAAAGGTGAAGAGAGAAAGTTTGATAATCGTTATGGGGAAAATAACATCAGGCATGCAGTATTATAGAGGAGGGAAAAAATTTAAATGAGAGTAGAGCAAAGCTGAACTCAGTTAGCATATGTTCACAAAACTCTTTGGAAATAGAAAACCAAAAGGAAGAAATGCATATAACTCAGTGGGTTTAATAAGGAGTTGGTGGTGAGTGCATCGTAGAATGGGAAGCCGGGGACGAACTTCACAGGACCTCACTGGCTCATGAGAACATCAACAGACAATATGACAGTACGTTGCAGAGGGAGAAGCTCCCTGGATGGGAAGGACCATTTCTTGACCGTTTTTTTATCTTGCAATGTGGCAGCTGCAGAAGGAGTTCTGGAAGAAGGAGCATCGAGGACAACGCAGAAGGCAACACATGAAGAAATCTGTGAAGAACTAGGTAAAGAACTAGCGGGTTTCATAGCCGAATCTGTGCCAAGCAAAGAAGATGCATGAAATGCCCCTTTATGGTCTTGCTCAAGGTGTTGGTGAAATGGGCCCTTTGCTCTTGGGTAGCAGAATGTAAACTGCGGAGGAAATCTACTCGGAGAATCAGCCTTGTGCTGTGGAGCTGGAGAGGACAGCAGGTCATGCAGTCACATCGGCAACACCAGAAGACGCTTAAAAACTGGACACAAATTATGAGTGTGTATAGTGAGGAGGGAATCGAATTTCACTGTGGCAGAGGTCTTGAGTTGTGGGGATGTCATGGATTCTGTCCATTCAGGCTTCAGGGGTGCACCTCCTCCAGTGGAAACGTTTTATTCACACAGAAATATGGCAGAAAATAACAACCTCACCATAGAACTCAAAAGAGGAAGACTCAGGCATGTGTGTGCCTGTAACCCCAGCCACTCAGGAGGCTGAGGAAGCAGGATTGCAACTTCTGGGCCATCTTGGGCAACTTAGTAAGACCGTATCTCAAAATGCAGAAAGTAAAAAGGGGCTAGAAATGTAGATCAGTAGGAGACTGTCCCTGGTTTCAATCTCCAGGGACACACACACACACACACAACTCATTGGGTATTGCTGAAAGCTGAAGAAATTATTTCCTTTTTATTTTCAATGTTATAATTTGTCACATGTCAATATTTTAAATTTAAATCAGTAAGCTTCAGAAGTAGAGCCCCTGACACAAGTTTACTGTACTTTTGACTGAACATCCTGATTTTCAACCTGCAAAGCTATCCTTGAACACTACTTCCGGAAATATCTACCAATCCCAGTAACAAAACTTTAACTATGATCTTTTTTTTTTTTTTTTTTTTTTGAGACAGGGTCTCACTTTGCAGTACAGGCTGGCCCTGAGCTCACTATGTAGCCCAGGCAAGCCTCAAACTCAGCAATCCTCCTGTCTCTGCTTCCTAACTGCTGGGATTTCAGGCGTGAGCCACCACAGCTGGCTAACTATGATTTAACATAATAAAGAATTGCATTCTGTCATACACCAAATCCCTCACTCTTAGTAAACAGAAAATAAGGTTGTTAAGTAGATACCGTTGGTACCATGTCAGGGTTTGAGAGGATCTTTGAAAGTATTTCGTCTTCCAATTACTCGCAAAGTACATTGGACAAGAAAATTCGGACAAACAGAACCATATGTGTGAAAGCTTCAAAGGAACAAAGAGAGGTAGAGGCACATAAAGAGGATACGTGAGACAGAGAATAATAAGTAAAAAGAAAAAGTAGCGTGAGATGAGTAGTTTGGAATGAAACCTCACAGGCCAGAGGTGTCAGCTTCCAGTGACACAAACAGCCTGCTGAGCCACGTGCGCCCGGGCTTGCCTCCAGGCTTCCAGACTATGTGAAGGCTGTGAATTCCATGCTAAGAACAATGAGGAAAGACCGAAAAGTAGAAAGCAGAAGTAACATCTGAACGGGAATAGAAGAAGACACAAATGCAAGCAGGAATCACTTTCTCAAAACAATCTTGGCACGGCCGAAGACAGATAATGGCCGCTGGAACTGGGTAGGGAAAGTGGAGCTGGAAAAGCGAAAGGGTGCAGGTGAGAGGATTTACTCGGGCACTTTCTGTGCTAGTTCAGGGAGAGGGAAGAGTAAGGGGCGACAGCGACAAGACCTGCCGCGTGAGCCAACAAGTGGGGCGAGCGCGGCAGCCGGACGGGAGGACCAGAAGGTCCAGAAGGTCCAGAAGGTCCAGAAGGTCCAGGCTGACGCGGGAAATCGGCGTGACTGCGGCTCGTGCGAATGGTGATGCGAGGAGACAGCTGGGCCTGTGCGATTCTTCACAGCCCGGCCATGTCTAAGGAGATGTGACAGCTCCTTCTTTTATGCCGCCCGGGCCGTTTGGTTAAAAACTGAAGAAATCGGAAGTCAGTCTTGACGTCCACTGATCAGGTTGTGTTGATATTATTTTATTTTGAAATAAATTTAAAATTGCACTAAAAAGATGTGTCCAAGTGAAGAAGCAGTGTGGATCTCATGAGAACGGTTCGTAGAACATTACAACTTTTCTACGAAGCAAAAACTTCTAAAGCACAAGATGTATTTGAAATTTACATAAAACAGGTCATTATCTTCTGAAAGTAAAGAATTCCGCTCTCAGAAATTTGGAAGTACAAAGCATGTATTTTAGAAAGGATAGTGCCATTGTATACAAAGTCATGAGGCTGTGGGGTGAAATTTAAATATAGCCTGGAGCTAACTCTTTTGACTGAAAATACTTTCATCCTCTAAATACATTCGATGTACATTCCTTTGAAGAGCTGTGTCAGCAACGTCTGCTTCTTAAATAGATTATTCCCACACACTATAATCTTCTTTATAGTTTCCTCCTGTCACTGTTTCCTGTTAGGATTTCAATGAAGGATTTGTTTGTTACTGCTTTTATCTATGCTATTAGTTTTCAAAACAATATGCTTCATTATTACAGTTTCCAAATAATGAGTAAGAGAAATATTCCCATTTCACTAACAAAATACCACCACACAAGGTATGCATTTTCTTTACTTGAATAAAGAATTTTTATCTAAATACAAGCCAATTTATTGCTTTCTCTTAAAAGATAATGTTACAAGACTTGCCTATTGGTATAATTTCTACACAAATACATATAATGGATAGAGTGTGTTATTCACATAGAGATTAAAACTGCATTTATTTTCATCAGCTGTTTAAAATGTCAACTATGAATGCAAAAATATGAAGCAAGAAGGAAAAACTTGTCTTTATGATTAAATGTTGCTATGTGTTTTATATATACATAATTAAAAATCAAATGTAATTTTTGAAAATGAATACTTGGATAAATGCAAGAATTCCTGATTAGTTGCTGATTATTTTAATTGCACTGAGTTTTTTTTTTTTCTCTTGTTCACTCTGAAATTCTTAAACAAATATCACAGGAAATGAGGCTTGGTTTCTACCAAGTCCCCAACATTTGTTAGGGCAATGTAGAATGAAGCATTTGGCCCACTCTGAATAGTTTACAAAAGGTAATGAACAACTATGTTTTCACCCTGCGGAAATCAGAGCCAGGAGGTAAGAAGCGAGGTAAAACTGCCCAGGATATTTGGGGTCAGCTTTCATGAGAGCAGAAATGAAGCAAAATTAAAGTCCTCAAAAAAGAACACTTTTCCACTGTACAGCTTCCTCTTCTGGACATTAAAGGAAAATCCAGCCCCTTTTTCTGTTACAGAACGACCCAGAAAGACGCAGCAGAGCTTTCACAGTTAACTCTGCCTTAACCTTCGCTCTGTCGACTCAGTTCCGAAGCATCCACCTCTGCTTCTGAAGCCAACATAGGCCAATCATCAAATCTTCAATTTTTCTCATGTGGCTGTTTTCAGGGAGAATATTTTCACAGTTGATCTGCATTTATCCAGAAAACATGCCCAGCGGTTCCAGTTTCCTTTCACACATATGTGCACAGCGCAGAGGGGGGAGGGGAAACAGCCGACGCAAAGTGACACTGATGGGCATTGCTGAGAACGCCTGAACTCTGCTTCCAAATAAATCCATTGATGAGTTCATTCTATTTTCAATTTTATTCAAATTCTTTCAAGGACTAGGAATAATAAAAATTACCGTACAAATGATAAAAATTACTGTAGGAATACCGTACGTTGATCTCATTGTACAACTAGTACTTAAAATCTTAGAATGGGGCCGGAGGGTTAGCTCAGTGGTTCCGGCGCCTGCCTCGCAAGCGCAAGGTCCTGAGTTCGATCCCCGGTAACCACATACAATGCTGGGCGTGGAGACACGCCCACCAACAATCAATGCCGCATACCACAGTGCCGGAGGTGGTGGCTCTCACCTGTAATCCCAGCACTCAAGAGGCAGAGACAGGAGGATTGCTGAGTTCGCGGCGGCTTGCCTGGGCACCATAGTGAGCTCAGGGCCAGCCTGGACTACAAAGCGAGAGCCTGTCTCAAAAAAAAAAAAAATCTTAGAATGCTGCACATATAAAGTATAATTTCTTATCCCCCTAGATCCATTCCAAGGAGTCAGGACCCGGGAGTTCTCCATACTTGAGCTATTCCAAAGTGCTTACAACTCTGGGAACATAGGGCATTGTTTTTAGCCTCAGAGCTGTTTATATACTCTTTCTCTACCTCCTCCTGGTAAATCTTATTTATCCTACAAATATTTGCTCAGAAAATTCACTCATTCTTAACCCTTCAATGTGGATGAGATTCTCTTCTTTTGGGCAGACCCCTGAAGAATGCACCACTTCTGTTATACAGGTACATGCAACGTTGTGAAATTGCCTATGTATTTTTATGTTCATGATAGAAAACCATAGGAATATAAAAAATATAAAGTGAGATCGAAGAAGTTATAGGCTTACAACCTTTAGTTTTTTTGGAGTATGCATTTCTTATTTTACATCTCCTATTCCTACAGCAGATTATCTGTTCTTTAATTTCAGAGTAAACTAATGCATCAGACTGGCAAAATCTCACTATGAACAATTTCTTCCTGCCAGTGATCATTTTTATAAACTTAAGTATTACAGTGTTTTAGAATAAAGTATGTGTTTTTCTCTGAAAAATTATGTTTGTCTTTTTGCTGCTTGATAAAGTTCAGGAGGGTAAGGAAGAAGAGTAAGAGAAATACCTATTCACTTTATCTCTCTCTTAATATAGTCTCAATATCAAACAAGAAAGAAAAGTTAATTATTGCATAAATATTCCTGCCTGTCCTGATCCTTTTACCCCTTTAAGCAGCACAACATATTTGCCTGATGACTTAAAATCTTCAGTGATGAAGTAACGTGATGGAAAACAGTAGAGTAAGGTCCCCAACAAGCTTTAAAATTTATTATGAGCAACATTCAAAAGCATCTTGCCCAGAAATACAGAGTCAAACATAGCGGGCTTTGTACTTAAGCTATAAATTCTCCTATGATACTTGGAATGTGCTTGTACTTATGCAAATTTACAATGACACTTTTATTCACATATTTTCTGGAATGCGGAAGCTGAATATTCATTTTGTACCTAGTCATGACAAGAATGGATTGTACTTATTAACCAACACCCTCTTTTGCCTTCATGTAAAAGTTCTTTGAGTCACATACTCTTGCTCAAATTCTCTGTTTATCTGCCCAGCATAAAAACACATTTCCAAGACAAATAGATGGTGGTTTCATAAAAATGCAAATAGCAGGTTACTCCCCTTCTTACAACCATCCTGTGGCTCTGCGTTGCTCTTGGTCTAAATTCCAATTACGTCAGAGCAGCTTAGAGCGCCCTCCCTCTCTCAGTTCATCTCACACTAGTGTCTCCTTGTCCTCCAGCTGTTCAGCTGCGGTGCTCTCCTCTCACTTCCTCAGCGTCAGGGGCCCTTCTGGGCTCAGAACTCGAGGCATCGTCAGTCCTTCTCCTGGACAACCCCGTACATAGGCGGCTCCTCCTCATCGTGTGCCCTGTTCCAGTGAGCGTTCGCTGACCTCCCCGTCCAGCACAGGAGCCCGTGCTGTCTGTTACCTGGATCTCTCCCTCATAGTACACAACAGCGTGGGACGGCGTATGTCTTAGTCACATTCTTGTCACCGGGACGCAGTACCCACTACCCGCAACTGAGAGGACAGGCCTATCTCAACCCATACTTTCAGTCCATGGTTGGTCAGGCCCGGCACGGTAGACAGAGTCTGGGAGGAAGAAAGCTGCTCACTTCATGGGGGCCAGGAAGCAGAGACAGAAGGGAAGAGTCAAGGAAGGAGATGGACCGTTCCAGGTCACGCCCCAGTGGCTGCCTCTTTCAGCACATCTGACTGTGAAGCCATCAAAGGGTTAAACTTCCAGCAAGCACAGAGTCCCCATGGTCAAGTCCTCTCTCAAAAGCCCCAACTCTGAACACATGAAGCATTTGGAGAAACATCCTAAGTCCAAACCATAATGCTATGTTTTGTGTCATTATTTGATTTGAAGCTGTCACCCACACCAGTGTTAAAGTCTTCTGACAACATGGGTCTGTCTGCTTATTATCTGACTGGAGACGTTTAGCCTAGATCCTGACACTTGCAGGGCACCAAAGTGTCTGTTGAATATCTGGATCCCTGATTTAAGCGGGTGATAGAGCTGGAGCTGCTGGGGGCTGTGTTGTCTTTCAGGAACCAAGTTCATAGCCCAGAAAGGAACACTGGTTCCTGTTAGCACTTGTAGTAGTTTGGACTTTGTAAACTTGAGGTTTCTACACATTTGATGGCCATGAAAGCAGAAAAACCCCTCAAGATACATCTTGTCAAGAAGCCTATGGAGAGCCATGCTCATTCAGAAAACAACTTAATCAAATAAGGAAAATAGGCACATGAATTATGATGTCTGACATCACCCCACAGGCCAAGACCTGCTTAGGAGAGGCTCCACTTGATTTGTGTCTTTCTACTTAGTGGCAAATGAAGAAGAAGATCCATACTCGTGGAAAGTGGTTTAAGAGACGAACTCCTTTGTGACAAGACTGGAGGGGAGAAAGTGGTATAAGTCATCTCAGCTGTGACTGTCCTAGTGTAAGAACTTGGATAAGTTTCTGAAATCAAATGATCCTATTTCCAACCTGTCAGGTAAGATCAGTAATACTCACCTAATACACATGTGAAGAAAGTACCTAATGCGATGCCATGCCAGAATGAAGCCACTCTAATGAGTAACCAAAAACAGCAGATGACAGTGAAACCCAGCACTCTGATGGACACATACTGCCAGACCTCCCTTCTGCTTGGCTGGCTTCAATCAGATCTACTAATAATGATTTCATGTGTACCAGGGCTTCTTATTGTATGTGCAAACTAATGCCATAGACTGGTTCCACGTGGGAATTTTGGCCACCTAACATATCAAAAGTTTAGTCTGTTCTATTTCTTCACACGAATAATTCTTTCAAGTTTCTAACTCTAAGAAAGTAAATCTAAGTGAATTTGTATATTTCCCAGGCTTTTTTTTTTTTTTTTGGATGTCCAGGATCCCACTCAGGCCCTTGAACTTGCCAGGCAGGTGCTACACCACTGAGAAACATCCCCAGCCTACAGGCATTTTATTGAGTTCTTTTAATTTGATAAATTTATAAGTGTTACGTGACTGGTGTCTAATATGTGACTAAATGTTCAATCGCTGCTGAAAATTACAAAATGATCTTCAACTTTTCTCATAGCTAGACAGTAATGATGTTTGTCAATGAGTATATCTTCTACAAAAGCATGTTTTTTATTTTAATATGTAGGTGAAAAGTAGCACAGAAATAAACTTTAATTTACAAAAATAAAGCTTTTTGGGGCCTGGGTCCTTACAATGCAGCTCCGGGGTGGGGTTTGGGCATAAATATGATACAGAAAGAAAATAAAAGAGCATGTATAAAGGGGGTGAGGAGGTGTGGGTGGGTAGGGATATGGGTAAAAATGAGAATTAACTTGTGTCATATACTGGTACAAATTCCCCAATGTTATACATGGTTTTGAGATGTATATAAATTGTACCAATAAAGAATTCAATTTATTAAAAAAATTAAGAAATTAAAAAATAAAGCTTTTTTGAGTCACCATAACAAAAAGAAAAACTAATACAATGGCTTTAGCATTCATAAAAGTACAAAAGGACCCTCTAAACTCCTTGATAGGTAGCTTTACCTTAACTCACTGGTAGCTATCTTGACAGATATCTTTGTTTTAAAAAAGACTAGAATTTACATACCCATTATTGTTTAACACTATATTCAACTATAATCCATGGAAAGAATTTTATTTTCAAGGTTTCAAAAATTATGCCTTAACTTCTCAATGTAGCTGAAGACATTGAGTGAGGTAGAAATTCTAATCTATAAGGTACATTTCTCATCTTTCCACCCCCATCTCCCTAAATGTCCAGAATACTGTGTCCCAGTGTTGAGTGCCTTTGTTTTCCTGTAAAGTCAAAAAAGAAGTCTCTTTTCCTGGTTCTTTGAAGTGAAATCCATTTTATGAGATACTGCTACTGAAGAAGACACATTTTATCCATTTATGAGCTCATATCTCAGGGAAGATGGACAAAGATGTAGGTAAATTAGTGCCCGAGTACAGCTTGTTAATAATGTAAAAAGACAGGAGCATCTACTTTCATATCATTTATTCATTAAATGTCTACTAAGATCGCCAAGTTCTTTTTTACATTTCAGAGCTGAAGTTGTGGGGAAAAGAGAAATAAAGATATGAGTCACAAGGAGTTACCGTCTAGACATGAAGATCTGATAAACAGAATCAGCGAAGGAAATGGCATAGTTTAGAAATTTATTGGTAGTGAAAACAAAATAAAGCAGAAATGAGCTTCAGAACTGTTTAGGGCGGCAGAGACGAAGTCATTTACACACAGCAATCCGGGACCTTCTCACCAAGATAACACCACTGGAAAAATGAGTTGGAGGGAGGGTTTTGAAGAACATTTCTGGGGTCATGGAAGTACCAGTGGGAGACAGAATTTGAGGCTATGTTTACATAGGGACATAGCAGGATTTCTGTGGCTTCTGTGACAAACCAGCACGAATTCAGCAGCATGAGAACCTTGACGGACAGCCTTTCTGACAGCCCGAAGGTCAGACTCTGACCGTGGTCTCAGGAGGCTGAAATCAACATATCATCATGCCTGCACTTTGTCAGAGGTGCAGGGAAGAAGCCGTTTCTTTGCATTTGCCCAGATTTTCAGAACACTCCTCAGTCCTCGGCTCATGGTTCCCCACTTTCATCTTCAAAAGTTAATATTGTGAATATTATATATTTCATTGCTTTTCTCCTAATTAAGGACAAATTAGAACAGTGTAAGTTTTAGTGGTATTGTACATGTTTATAACATGTAGTAGTTATTTTTAGTCACAATAAGTCATGTTTTAAAAGGTTCTGTCTACAAATGACAGTAGGTAAGCCATAGAGGTAGTTCCGAATAAAAGCCAAGTTGTTTTTCTTTTTGCTGTCAGTTCTCTTACTTCTCTCAGGATGAGTTACTAAGGATTTTGCTCTATAAATACTGGGTCTTTCTAGTGTCAGTCACTCTCAGCTTTATCAGTTCTGGAGACTTGCGGATCTGAAATGCGGCCTACGGCTCTGCGTCCTACCAGCTCGGCACGGGCGCTGCTGTGAGGCCATAAGGTTTGCAGTGAGCTCAGTGACGTGAGCTGAGATCCTGCAACATTTTTCTCACGTGGGAAATCCAACATATAAATAAAGTTAAAAATAAAAGAGACAATAAGGAACAGTAAGGTGGGTCTTTAGCACAGGGCAAAGGATTTAAGAGACGGAGGGAAAGGGGGGGGGAGAAATGGAATGTTTCAAAAGGAGGGGGATTGTGGAATACTGTGTGGACCTTCCAAGTCTGGAGAAGAATGTGATCAGAGATTTAGCTCAGTGGTTCCGCTGCCTGCCTAGCAAGCGCAAGGTCCCTGGTTCTATCCCAGTAACCACAAACAATGATATGATATTGGGCATGGTGACTCACGCCCACCAGCAATCAGTACCACACCCCACAATGCTGGATGTGGTGGCTCACTACTGTCCTCCCAGCACTTGGGAGGCAGAGGCAGGAGGATTGCTGAGCTCAAGGTTTGCCTGGGCTACGGAGTGCACTCAGGGCCAGCCTGAACTACAAAGTGAGACCCTGTCTCAAAAAAAAAAAAATAATAATGTGATCATGTACTCACATATATCCAGGAGATTTAGGGAAGGGCCAAAGGGGAAGGGAATGGGTAAAATAAATTAAGAAAGATCATGAATATATACCAATTCCCCACAATGAATGTAATCATTATGTACCAGAAACAAATAAAAAAGTCATCCAGATATTTTTCAGTTCAGGAGGCAATAAAATAAATGTAACTGTTTTTACAATGAGAAGAAAATTGCATTAAAAATGAAAATTGATTCTATTTCTTTCTCTAACCGCTCTCAAAACTCTTAAACTATTTCCTTGATTTCTGTGTCCTCGTACCAACTTTTTCATTAGTATGCCTGCTATTTGTTTTGACTGTAAGCTCCTGAGAGATAAGGACTCAATACTAATTGTCCTTGTTTACCCAGAATCTTGGTCAATACCTAGCATATACTAGCCATTAAATAAATCTTTAATAATTAGAAAACAAACGAATTTAAGTTTGTCAGAGAAAGAAACAATCCACTCTTACTTAAGGAGCTCATTTTGCTAAAATGAGCTCTGAGTACTCATTACAATAACAAAGAGCATTGATAGCCATTAAATATCATCTTAATATCATGTGGATAACGAGCAAGCATCCTCTCAGAATTAGAATACATTTATTAGCATGTATTGAAGATTGAAATAATATTCACAGTAATTTGTTAATGAACACACTAAAAGAGGAATGTAGTTACACATAAAAGAAGAAGGCACAGGAGGAGGTGGAAAACAGAAAATACAGACCGTTCGCTTCTTTTGTTTGATTCTCCCAGTGTTCTAATTCTAAACGAGTCGTACATTAGGTGTTTGCCTGCTGTGTTGTTCAGAAAAATCTTGAGATTTTAGAGTTTACTTTCTAATTGATCATTAGGGAATATCAACTGTCCTTACTTTCATTACTCTTAAACATTAAGCTCCATATAAATTGATACTGATCATTTACTGCAACATCGTGCAATCGCACAAGAGGAGAGAGTCACTGCTGGGCGTGATAGGGCTGCATTATGATCCCGTTAAAATCACCTTCGCCTGAGATGGAGCAGGTGTTTTCCTAGTCGCGTTTCTGATAAGAAAAAGATCATTTCTGTATTATGAAAGGAAGCCATTGCAATAATGAAGAAGATAGTAGCTTAGAAAGTTACAACGTCCCTGTTTAGTCAACGAGTGTCCATGGCTATGACTTTGTAATCCCCTTCTGAGGGCGACATTGAATGGCAGGCCACGTGCTGACGCTAAATCTCATAGATTTTCACGTCTGACTGCCTAGGGACATTTGGCTACTTTCGCACAGTGCACATTTTGTCTTAAAATGACCCTCATTGCCAAACTCTTCTGAGCTCTGTATATCCAATTCACCTTAAATTCTACAGAAATTCCAAATGGTTGTTTAAAAAATTATAAATTTAGAAAAAAAAAATTCAGGAAGTCATTGCTGGATCATTTTGCTTATACTGAAAACAAATGTTACTTCCATGACAAAATAGCCGTTCAGATCCACAACAATATTGAGTTAATAGGAACCTTAAAATTCTTTTAAGAATTTCACCTCATCTGAGGCCATACCATCCTGTACGTAAAAGTCTTCTCTGATCTCGGAAGAATTTCAGCTCAGGAGTTTAGATGGCAGGTAGTCTAAACACAAGCTACAATTACTGCTGCTGCTACTTCCTATTCCAAAATCAATGCTTATATTTTACCTCTCCAAGTATGTTTGAAAGTGGTATAAAATCTTTCAGTGACTTCTGTCTTTTATAGTACTGATGGCAATATCAGCAATATGCCATGTCTCTCGAGCAGATATTCACGATAACTCACGTTGAAGTGACTGAAACTGGTTTGACTTTTCAAACTTTCTCTTTGGCCTAAATCTCTCCAATACCAGACACTTGGCAGTCATCTCCTGGCCTTCTTGGCTTAGTTTAAAACTCCAACATCAGAAGCTCAGCTGGAACAGCAGGTGGAAAAGTACAGTTTGGCATCTTTCAATTTAGCCAACTCCAAATGCCAATGTGGACCCAAGGTCACTGTACTCTGTTCAGACGCATAACTCTTGATAAATTTTAAAATCTGCAACACATCGTGAACTTAGTGAAATTATATCATGAGAAAAACAGGCTAGCCTAAATCCCAGGAGAAACGGGAATGACTAACTGCATTTAGATATTTTCGGGGTTCGGTTCAAATCACCAGACACTATACCAGACACTATACTATACAGTATTAAATTTTGTTTAAATTGATACAGTAGTTTTTAGGGGACATTAGGACAGAAGCAGGAAACAAAATAAAAATAAGGTCCAAATTAAGATGTCAAAGTACCTACAGTGGTACAGATTTTCCCACAGAGAAACAGCAATAAAATATCTTGTATAAATTTGTAATCACTGAGTTTCTTATCTATTAAGTAGATATATAAAGCAACCAAGGGGAAGAATATCAAGAAATATCTGGAGAGGCAGGAGGAAAAGGACAGAAAATTTATTACATACAGACACATGCTGACGAATTTAAATCCAGACAAGTTTGAACTAGAGACAATAAGGAGTTCTTCTCTCTATCTACTTTTTTAGGTATTAGAGGCTGAATGAAATTTTTAGGCTTCTAACTTAGAAAGAATAACCAGTCAGGTCCATGGTAGGACAAATGGGAGCCAGAGGAAAACAGGAAGTCCTCACTCTTTGAAAGGTAGAAATAGCCCTGAATGAAATGATGACAGTAAAAAATGGGGAAAGGGTAACTATATAGGGGGAATTATTTCCATTTTGAAACCTTGAAAGGAAATCTTTCCACATTTACATGTGCAACTATTACCTTGTCACATTTTAACAATGAAAGTGCGTCAGTAACATTTTCTCAAATTATCCTGCTATGTATGACAATAATGTTCTTTCAGAGTGAAATTTTACTTTCTACTTAGCCTTTCTGTATCCACAAATATTCTGAAGGTTGGAAAAATATTAGGTTTTAAGGAGGTTTTTGGTGTCTAAATAAATGCACTCTACATTTATCCTTTCAGAGATATCAGCTTTGGCTTCCAACTTAGTACTTAAAACAATGACAATTTGAAACCATGTACATGCAAAAGATGATCACTATTAGAGAAAAAATTCTCAATAGTAATGACAATACTAATTTAAATGATGGAACACTAGTGTAAAGTTGGTGAACTGAAGCATACAGATACTGGGTAGCATTTCAAAGCAGAACTCAGTAAGGTCGGAAGGAGGCCCTGGTTCAGACTTTCACATAGTATCTCACACCTTCACCTGCCTGGTCAAGTTACTCAGCAGAAAAGAAAAGTGAATAGATTTCTAATCACAGTTATCATTCATTCTCTGTCATAAAGAGTTTGAAACGTTTTAATGTTATAGTATTTGTAAATTTTTTCTTAAAGCAATCTTCCTAACAATTATTTTCATTAGGAAATCCAGGCCATGAATAAAATGCATAGACAATGGCAGTACTTATATTAAAATAACAACTCTCAAACTTACTGTAAACAGAATAGTTTTTATTATACACAAGCACATATATACATATATCTATTACTATTTCCACATTCAGTCCATTTCTTACAGCCATTTTATAGAGATCTCCTCAAGATCAAACAATATTTTATGATTTATTAATTTTTGAAAGAATGTATATTGTGTAATCTTAATGCTTTTTTGCTATGTGTAAACTCTGTCTCATAAAACATGCAGAAAATGCATATAGTTTATATGAAACAACACATTTGTGTATGTATATATACTCATATGTGTACAATAGAAAGTATGTGGTAGTATCTTTGGTCTCAATATTTTCTCTAAATGAGTGGATTAAAAGTGATCTTTATCTACTGTAGGTTTTTCTAAATATTTTTCATCTAGAAAGTAAACACACTTTAATGATGTTAATTAAATTAAATACTTTTCATTTTAAGGCACATTTAAAGATTTAAGGTATTTAAGCAGAATGAGGAAAATATTCTTTTAAACTAATATAGACTGCTTCCAAACTTGAAAGGAGAGCACACAAAACATTTTTAAATTTATACCTGTAACACGGAGAACTGTACTCCACCCTAAGATGCAGAAAATAAAAGTATTTATTAGACTAGAACCGACTCACACAATGCACGTGACTTCCAGACATGATCTAACCCTAATAATGAGTAAGGATGGCACAGTCCATTCTACAGGTCAATAGAACTAAACATTGCATAGCAGAATTTTCCTGATTCAAGAAAAGAATTTTTTTCTAATAATGATGTTCTCTTACAGGAGATTTTAACTAAAATGCAAAGGCCAAAAAAAAAAAAAACCTACACTAGACTTCATTTTCTACAAAATACATTGTATTAACCATATTTTATTAGTTTCTTCACTTTTAAGGATCACAGGTTTATGTGCAATTGAAAGAAATAATACAGAGAATACCATACAGGCTCCATATGGGGATCTCCAATGGCAATAGATTTCCTAATTTGAATTTGAAGTCAAAGCCAGAAAAGTAGTAATATAAAATCCATTGACTTGGTTCAGATTCAACCAGTCTGATGCACAGTGAGTGCTGTACACATGTAGGTAGTGCCGTATGACGTGTCCGTGTCCATCTTGAAGGCCACGCCCTCACAGGCAGCATGGAGCGCAGGCCCCTGACCAAGGTCCCTCCGGGTCACTGCACCAGCCACAGCCACCGTCCTCCTCCCTGAGCCCGATCTTGGCAACCACTAATTTTATCTCCATTTCTGCAATATTTGCATCACAGAACACTATGAAAATGGAACCACACAGCGTTTTGTTTCTTGTGATTGGCTCATTTCTCTCAGCATGATTCTTCTGAAATCCATCATATGTGACATAAGGATCAATAATTTATTTTCTTCTTGAGAAGCATTTAATGCTCTCAGGTAATATGATTTCTCCCACTTTATTATTCTTTATCAAAATTGCCTTTACCTATCGTGGTTCATTCTTACCACAGAGAAATGATTTTTACCTGTGTCTAAAAGGAGAGAAAAAAAAAGCCCTGCCAAGACTTAGAGGAGAAATGCTTGAAAATTTCAGTTCAGTTTTGTGAACAGGGACATCGTTACTATGCTGAGTGTTCCAACACAAGAATAGGTTGTCTGTTCATTTATTTAGATAAAAAAAAATACATTCATCAGTATTCTGTAACTTCAAACATATGGACTAAATAAATACATGTATAATTGCTTAATATTTGTCTCCATTGGAGCAATAGCAAATGTTCAACAAGATTATTATTAATATGTATAAATATATTAGACTATGTGTGTTGATTTCACATCCCAAAGCACTCTTCAACTCCTAGCTCAAGTTGGAGTTTTGTGTCTTCTTTTTGTACATTTCTTGGGGTTAGTTATAGAGATGATATATATAGATGATTTACAAATGGAAATAGTTGTTTCTATTCCTCTGCAATCTATAGGCCTTTTATTTTTTATTAATTTTTAAAGTGTGAAATTATGGATAGGTAAGTGAATGCATCCAATTTTTTTTTTGAGACAGGGTCTCGCTTTGTAGTTTGGGCTGGCTCTGAGCTCACTGTGTAGTCCAGGCAAGCCTCGAACTCAGCAATCCTCCTGCCTCTGCCTCCCGAGTGCTGGGATTACAGGCGTGAGCCACCATGCCCAGCGAATGCATCCAAATTTTTAATGATCGTGTCTGTACAACTTGGTTTGCCTTAAAAGATAATTAACCTGAACAAAATGATCTATAGACAGTAAATGGTAGCATGAATATTTTCTAAACTGTCTTACATCATAATCAATTATGGTCAGTACCAAAAGTAAAAGTATAATTGGTAATGCTTTGGGGGAAGCTTATTTTACTCAACTGTATCAAAAATGTTGTTGAAAAGATTTTTTTCTTCTCTCACAATTCTCAGAAACAAATCAAATAAATAGGCAGATACATCATCTACCACTTGAATCTGTGACCGTTTCTAATCTTACCTATGAGGCTTTTACTTTAATCACGTCAATTAGAAATGAATAATCTTACTAGTACAAATTAATTATACTAGAGTGTAGATCTAGTATGAAATTAAAATTCTGTAAATCCTTGTTTTATGAATGGGGAGAAATAAAATCCTATTTTCAAAAGTTTAACTCTCCCTTGTAATAATCTCTTCAGCCAATAATAAATTTCATACAAGCTTTGCCTGCATTTCCAGTGCATACACCTCAGAGAGTGCATTTATTCTTAATAGGTCCAGGAGAGCATTTTAAATGGGTGGTCCATAAAACATTGGCCAAGAGAAATATTCTAATGGACCCGTGTTAAATGATTAGTTTAGCCCATCATAAAATATACATGAGGTGTGATCACAGAGTAGAGCAAATGCTTACATCAGATATTTACTACAGTAAGAGACACATCGCCATGAAGCCACCTCAGGGTCCTCCTCTGTTCGTTCCCAACCCATCCATTCTTATCCCACTGTTCCCGTCACCTTCCGAAGCAGTTCTAGAAGTCCTCTTTTCCAAGTGTCTTCAGCTATGCTGTCACAGCCACTTCAGGGTTGTAAAGCAACTGAAAACAGTCACTTGCCATGAACATCTTGCCTTTGGGGAAGAGCCAGTAGGGCACAGTCCCACAACAGGTGAGCAAGGTGGGTAAGGCCACAGTGCCGTGTCCCTGTGAGCCTGTTTTTTGGAGGCATGGCTCATAGCAGCAATGTTCACTGAGTTTTTTTATCACCTCGCAATCAGGCACCTCAGAGACTGTCAAAAATAAAAAATATTTAGGGCCCATCCACCTTTCAACTTTTCATAAATCATACCCTGGGGTTCGCTGTACAAAGAATGAAGACTCTATCCAAAATGATATTAAATGATTGCTACTTTACTCAAGTTCAAAGTTAAGTGAGAATTATTTCAATGTGGAATTTTTAACTTTTTTGTCATATATGGCAAAGGGTAACAGTAATGTAGCATCTTACAAACTTCCACACTACAACTGCGTTTTATAGTAAATTAAATTCCCTACTAATGAGAACTGTTTATTTTGCTTTTAAAAACATGTTTACTATTTTAAATCATGCAATGAAAACATTGCTTTTGAGCTATTTTACCAATTGCTCTAATTATTTGATCTATGACCCTACTAAACACATTTTAATTCTTTGTTTCATCCCTTCCTCTCTCCTTCCTCCTCTTTATCTCCATTTCTTTCTCCATTGTTTTTTTTTCCTTTGCAAGGTATACATCCCTGTTTTCCTAGTATCTATCTTTTTATTTTGTGCTATAATTCTTACATTATGCATTCCCCTAAAAGAGAAAGCTTGTGATTTTTAAGCTTATATATAGTATGTGATTTATTTCACTCAGCATTGGTTGTTTTGAGGTGCTAAGTTTGTGAATTTAGCTCTAATCCAAGTGGTATCACACCAATTTTTATGTGAACCTGTCTACTTTTATTACCCCAGCAATACTGAAGGGTTCACCTTTCAGTCAAAACATGTCATCCACGTGGAGTGGCATGTAGCTTTTCTTATCCAAGCTACTTAAAGCAGGAAATCACAAGTTTAAGGACAACCTGAGCAATTCAGCAAGACACTGTCTCAAAGTAAAATGAAAATAAAAAGGGCTGGGGTGTAGCTCAACTCTTCTTGGGCTCAATCCCAAGTCTTACCACTAAAAAACTATTGATTTGCTCTAAACCAGTATCTGGGCCAGGCATGCTGGCTTATGCCTATAATCCCAGAATTCAAGAGGCAGAGACACGAGGATTGCTGTGAGTTCAAGGCTAGCTTGGGCTACATAGTGAGCTCAGGGCCGGCCTGAACTATAAAAGTGAGACACTATCTCAAAAAACTAAAAATAAAAACCAAAAAAACCCACCACTTCCAACAACAAAAATCATCTGGTTTATATCTCTCTTCTTGTAACCCTCTGAACTCACCACATAGTCACTGTGAGATTTGCAAACTCCAGATGACAATTTTCTAACTATTGAAGAAGCAAATCAATATTTGGTATTTCAAGATATAACACATATAAAAAGAAAAATGAATTTTCCTTGTATACATGTTTGAACCCTCAATATTTTTCCAGACTTTTAAAAATTTCACTTTGTAAGTACATTCCTCTTAAGAAAAAAA
The DNA here is from genome assembly GCA_004025085.1 of Thryonomys swinderianus. Taxonomy (NCBI): domain Eukaryota; kingdom Metazoa; phylum Chordata; class Mammalia; order Rodentia; family Thryonomyidae; genus Thryonomys; species Thryonomys swinderianus. The sequence continues at coordinate 43,188 of PVIC010005466.1, forward strand.
ATAATCTTCTGAAGCTGGACAAGATATCTTAAGGAGATAGTAGTCAGAGTTATTGTTTATGTCATTAGGAGGCAAAGATTCACTTTACCTTATATTCCTCAGAAATTTCTGGTACATTTCATACTTTATTTTAAAATAACATGATATGGTTTCTCTTAGCCAAAGAATTGTCTGTGTTTTCATCTCAAATATCTAGGGCTATTTGTACATTCAGATAGAGAGCAGGTCATTTTGTTAAGTATTCAAGAATAAGCCTGGTAGGATTTTCAAGAATACAGGTGTTGAGGCCACCTGATTAGAACAGGATTTTTCAAGAATTTGTTCAAAGAATTAAGGATTCTGAAGTTAAAAAAAAAATGATTAGAACTTATAAGGGAACCTGTAAATCTCTCCTCTTTCATCTCAAGGAAAGGCTATGATTTCTTCCTTGTTACTGTAAAATAGTTTCTCCCCAGTGAAATTAACTCTGACCAAACATAGCTTGTGGTAAAATGATCTAGACATACTCACTTCGCTCAAAACCACAGAGACAGTCGCAGTAACTCTTGGAACCTTCAAGTTGAACATGTGTGGACACCGACCTGGGCAGCTGAGCCTATCTGCTGTATAAACTCTGGGTTTCGTAATCCCTCACCAAATATAAAGAGAGATTTTTACCTTCACCTGTGAATATCTCAAATTTAATGTCTAGGTTAGTTTGACTTTTCTTAGCAATAAACAAAAACTTGTTCAGTTACTTCAAATCGTTTTGAGGTTTTAAAAGTCCAGGCTGAGATGCAAGGACACTGGACTGTCTTCTCAGCCCCTCGTCTCTGAAAGCTGCCAAAGAAGTCAATCTGTAATCTTTGTTCTGCTGTAGGTCGTGCTAGACGTCACCACTCAGACACCTGGAGGGGGAGAAAAAAAAAAAAAGGAAGGAGAAGACATCTGGGGTAACCAAATGTTCTTTCCTGTGATTTAATATCTTTAAATTATAGACAATCTTAAATTTCTGGGAATTAAGTCACATTAATGGCAACATAGGATATTTTCCTTAAATTTTCCCTTTCGTGTCTGGTACCCCGATTCAGTGCATTTAGAATATCTGAGAGACTCAAATATGCCACATTATAGATGCATTTTTACATAAATCATTTGCAATCAAAAGAAACCTACTTACCTATTTAGATATAAATCTATAAAACACTGAAAAGTCAAGTTTGAAAACAGACTGAGAAAACCTAGATACTTAGATATGGGATCCATGGAAACTGTGACTCCCAAGTTTTTACTCCATAATCCACAATTAATGCATCTCAGCTAAATTTTGTGGTCATTCTTTTGACTATTCCTCAAGAACCACTCCAACACTTATAACTTGATGTTCCCCGAGACTCATGTACTCATAGGAGGGGCTTTCTAGAGGTGCCTGGATCCATGTTGTGTGAATGTGGACTAAGGGTGTGAGAAGTAAATTAGTTCCTTGATTGCTTTAGCAAGTTCCGAGTGTAGATAATGAGAAAGTCCACCTTGGGTGTGGTGGCACCACCCAAAAGGACCATAGCCTGGACGGGATAAAAGGGCAGGAGGATGGATGCTGCTTCTTGCTGCTTCTCTGTCTTCTCCTTGCTCTGCCATGTACTTTTTTCCAATGTGCCTCTGCCAGGCTGCTTTGCCTTGGAAACAACAATGGGCTGAAACCTCTGCAAACTGTGAACTGAAATGAACCTTTCCTTTTTTAACGTTGGGTATTGGGTATTTTGTGACTACAGGGTAAAAAGTAACTAAGGCAACTACTACTTCTTTTTTTTCTCTACATAATGTCAATTGAAACAAAACTGCAACTTTTTGGAAACTCTGAATTACCATAATCTCTTACAGTTCTACCTTATGACTTCTTATTCATGTTCAAGCCCATTGATATCCTCTTGTTTTCATCATTTTGGTTAAGTTTCTGCCTCTTGCCTAGGAGGCCACATAGTGATTACCAGGCAGTGGACTCAGGGCTCCTTGACTTACTCAATGACCCCTTGTCATTCAGCTAAGATTTAAAAGCATGATTTAATGAATCCATTTTGCCTTCATTTAAAATGTAGCCAGCACTCTAAGTCTTGTGTAGTATCATGACAAAGAACTGAAATTTCAGTAACCCTAAAAATTAGAGAGAGTTGGAGTTAAAGAATGTTATTCTATATCTAAAACTAATTTCATTTCAAAACAGAATGGTAGCAGAGTTTTCTCCTGGATGTTAGGGTTATAAGAATTTCTTCAGTTTTCAGATTCAAAGTTTTAATATAGTCATTAAATACAGTATTTCTTCATTGGAAGCTAAGACTGGATAATTACACTGATAAATTACCCAGGTAGATTTATACTAGGCATTTACTCTGTGCTTCTGAACCTGTTGTCACCAATTAGTTCTGTTTGTCTAAATTTAATACCTGTATTATAAGAGAGAAATGGGAAGGGAAGAGCAAGAGACCTTATTCCTGTAGGTCTTTATCTTTTTATTTAAGAAAGGAAAGCCTTTCTTAAGATTTGTACTTTAAGTTATTGGCCAAAGCAATATCCCATGGTCTTCCATACATGTAGTGGAGTCTGAGGTTAAAAAAAAGGTAATATTTTTCCTGAGTAACAAATCAAAATAAGAGAAAAAGCTATGAATCCCTTGAACTACCTCACCACAGTGGCTCCTACAGTATTATTAAGTTACTCAGAAAACAAGATTGGAGTTGGAAAGCTGAAGTCCATAGACTGAATGGCAAATGTAAAATATGGTTTAGGTATGTCAATATTTCTTATGTAAAAATGCCTATCTTTGGAAAACGATTTAATTTCTTTACAGATATACTTTATATCTGTTAACTTGAGAATCATTTGTGTATCCAAGTATCTTATCAACTAAAATTAATATTTTTATGATGCAGGTGAAGATAGAAATCTCATAAATCTTAAATTTATTATTGGGTATTTGTGCTATCTTGTTTCATAAACATTTTAAATTAGTAAATATCTAAGAGTATCACACAACGAAACAGTAAGTTAAATCCCAATGTGAAAAAGTCAAATTATATGTAGATAATTTGTATAAATGACTTAGTCCACCATTGTATAAATTGAAATTCTCCATCTATACACTTCATATAATAAAATATTAGCTAATACATAGTGTTACTTAAATCCTATTGCACAAAAATGTAGCAAACTGTATAATTGATTAATAAATATAATTTACGGGATGCAACAAATCCAATGCTTAAAAGGAAATTTATAAAAATAAATTATGCATCCAAAACTATATGTCAATAATATGACTTTGTACTGTAGAAAAATGTAAGAGGATGGCCAGAGGGTTAGCTCACTGGTTCCAGCGCCTGCCTCGCAAGTGAAAGGTCCTGAGTTTGACCACTGGTAACCATACAATGCTGGGCGTGGAGACTCACGCCCACCAGCCATCAATACCACATACCACAGTGCCAGGCGTGGTGGCTCACGCCTGTCATCCCAGCACTCGGGAGGCAGAGACAGGACGATTGCCGAGTTCGAGGCTTGCCTAGGCTACATAGTGAGCTCAGGGCCAGCCTAAACTACAAAGCGAGACCCTGTCTCAAAAAAAAAAAAAAAAAAAAAAAAGTAAGAGGAGTAGAAACAAGAACTACAAAAAAAAGCTAGAATCAAGATCAAAAACTGTTGGGAAATCAGATAGAGATGTATGCAGATTATTTAAATTTTCAAGTGCAACCAGTTTTTAAAAACACTGAGAGAGCTATCAAACTTGGAGGAATGAGAGAAGCTAAGGGTGTTATAAATAGTTCAGATTCAATGTAGTTCAGTTGGGAATTATTAGATTATATATATATATTGAAAAGAGAATACAGATTTTATTTAGATGTGAAAAAGAACAAAAAACTAAATGCAAGTTATTTAATGGTTGTTTCTCTGCCATACAGAGCCAAAGTGAAGAGAACAAAAGAGGGGCCTCGCTTTACCTTGTAACTAATCGGAGGAGTCACTTAAACGCTTTACCTTGATGATTTACGAGAGCTGATCTTCTTGCAGCCCAAGAACCAATCAGCTAAATTAAGGAGGATTGCAGTAACTAAGCAACCTTTCCCCTGAGCTAAAGGTACCTTGTTTCTACAGTAACAAAGCTCAGAACTGCCCAGTTCCTCTGTGGTAACAAATAAACGGAAGAAAAATGAATATCTGATCATTTTTCCACATCAAGAGCTAGCTTGGCAGAGCTGTTTCTCGTAACCACATTCTGCGCCGCGAGGCGCCGCTGCCCGGAGCCGGCTGGGGGCTGAGGACGTCGGGAAAGGGCATCTGGCTTCACCTGGGCAGGCGCTGGCAGCGCTGGGGCTCGAGCTGAATTAGCGTCGGTACCAGGAGGCAGGCCGAGCGGAGGAGGCGCGGGGTCGGGGGGCCTAGAGCCGCGAGGCCACAGGCGGTCTCCAGGAGGACGGGGAGGGCGGACGCTGCCAACCCGCCCGCGCGCTTCTCCGAGACCCGCAGGCACGCTCGACACTTCTGTTTTCCTGGCGTCTTTCCGTCACGTCGTCCTGACTCTGGCTTCGCTGCTCTCTCTTCCTCATCCCGCGCCGTGGCACATTGTACGTGTTACTTCCGCTCAGCGGTCTCCACGACTTGGACATGACGGCCTCTCATAAATGCGTGGAGCATCGGGTGCATTTCTGTAGGAATATCCGCATCTCCCTTCACCGTGCGCTTCCTGCGGTTTATTCTAAAATCCCGCACGGCAGGTCCCGTGCCCAGCCAGCTCTTGACTGCACTCACAGGGCGCGGACGGCGCCCTGCACAGTGACCTTGCAGCCCAGCAAGGGGTCGGTGAGGTCTGCGAGGGTCTCAGGGCGGACGTCTACTTTTTTGTTTGTTTCAGAGGGTGTTTTGAGGTTGCTATTTCAAGATAAGAGCAGTTCGTATTTGTGCTCCAGCAAAACAGAGGCCGTGAGGGAGAGAACAGAGAGGCCCCGAGGCGGTGGCTGGTGGAGTCTCCCGCAGAACTGTCTGTGGCGCTTTCAGCCCACACGAGCCACCTGGAGAGAAGGCGGTTTCCACGCACATCTGCCCCCGGAGGTCTGGCGCGGTGCTTGGGGCTCGAGATTTCTCGATCCTCCCGGCCGGGGAGCCAAACCCTCGGGAGCCCTGTCCCGGGACAGGGGGGAGGAAGCGGGCCTCCGTCAGCACCTGCGGGGTGTTTACCTGGCGAGGGAGAGACCTTTCGGCGTGCAGAGCCAGGCACACGGGCAGAGGCAGGCGGAGAAACTCAAAGGCGAAAGCGAGACCAGCTACTCTCGCCGCGTCCTCCGTGACATCCTCAGTTCACCCACCAGTAGCTGGAGCGACACTTAAGCACTAACAGGCCTGAGAGAGACCCATGTTGGCACCGAGGAGAAATGCTTCGGAGCAAGTGCTGTGGAAAATGCTATCAGGTTCTGAACTCTGCCTAGCCATTTGCTTAGACTACACACCGGATGAATCGGAATCTCCTGGGGTGAACCCAAGGTCTCCCCCTCTGCAAAGCTTCCCGGTGAGTCCACCGGACGCCCAGAGGTGAGACCGCTGCTGTTACAGATGAGCCGAGCCCATCTGGAAGCTGCAGACAGTGCGGATGCAGCAAGTGTGGGGCCCCCCTCCCCCCCCCAGCCTCCCGTGGGGCCCCCCTCCCCCCCCAGCCTCCCTCTGTCGCGCCATGTTACACTTCCTCTGACGTCATCCCGAGAGTCTCAGACTGACTTTCCGCACATTTAAGACGGAGAAACAGTTGAAGCCGTGTCGGTGAACCCTGCGTGAAGACTCGGCTTTCTAGCCTTTTAAGAACTCCCACTGCAATCATGATGAAACCGTCCCCTGGAGTGAATTCAACAAGTATTTGGCTGGGATCACCGAACCCCTACAGTCCACCAGCAAGAGGAGGGGTCAAGTCTTCCCGGGCCCTGGAGGGAGGATGTTCTTACAAAGCTCTTCGTGTCTTGAGCTCTTTGGGTTTTCATAACCTATTATCAGTGCTGTCACATTTTTTTTATCCAATCATACATCTTGGAGGATACTAATTTAGATAATGAAAATGAATTTCTACTATTCCTGACAGTAATTAAAAAATTCTCCAATGAAGACTTAGATAACACTAATTGAATGGCTTGCTCTATCTATGGTGAAAGTGCGGGCCTTTCACGAAAGCCTTCTGACTGCTAAGTAACCTCCTTGAGTTATGAACAGCACGTTCTACTCCTTTACACATCTGACTGGAGTATCAGCTATCATCATCTCTGTCCTCTCTAGGAGCTGTCATCGTCATCTGTCTCTGTGGGACTGAGGGATGTCTCACTCACTTTCCTCACTCTGAGTCACAATACCCAACACTCCAAAGTTAAAGGAGGACAGATTTACTTTGGCTCACAGTTTCAGAAGTTTCAGTCCATACTTGGCAGGCTCACGCACAGTGGAAGGGCCTGCCTGGGGGGAAGCTGCTCACAGTGCCCCATGGCCAGGAGGCAGAGAGGAGCGAGGGAAAGGTGGGGGGCGGGGGCCCCCTCTGCACCAGTCTCCCATCCACCTACCTCTTCCATCTGGGTCGCGCCTCTCCCAGCTCAAGCAGCTCCAAGTTCACCAGGAGACTAACAGTCCACTGAGGAGTTTAGCACCGGAAGGTCTAAGACACGAGGCCTGGGGGGTACCTGAGACTCAGACGACACTGGGGGCAAATGCTACTTTGGCTGTTACTAACACATGATTGATAGATGCTTAAAAGGCAGAGAGGCTAGGTGTCTTGCAGGACATAGGGGGATTTTATAAATGGCACTGAACTGAATCTCACACAACTTCAAATTATCTGTACAGATGACCAAAGGAGCGAATACTACACACACACACACACACACACACACACACACAATCTTTCAGTGAGCACTTAGTTCTGCAGAAAAGTAGCTGACATGTGAGTCATGGGAGATACTATTTTTTCAAATCTTCATCAAATATCATGAGAATTGCAGAAAATAATGTCACCAACAGCAATGTTCCCTATACTAGTTGAATCATGGGTAAAATACACTTCTTTCAGTCCACATATACAGCTCTTACAAACACCATGATATTAAACATTGGTGAAAATATATATTTCATTGCACTTTCTAGTATAAGTTGCATATAAAATTTGTAAAATAAAGTGTGTTTAATTTATGATAACTGTCTATTTCTTTTATGTAACAGCCACACTTCATCACATATGCTATGATAGTTCAGTTTTTAAACTCTTTATGTGAGTAGGTCCTATTATTTATTAGTTTCATAATAAAGAATATTGAAAATATTGTATTATTGGTCTACACTAAACTACTTTAAGGAACTACACTACACTAAGCTACACTAAGGAACATCACTGATAATATAGTAACTCAGAATGAAGCTACTGAATAGAGGTGTGCACATAAGGAGAATTCAAGAGAAAGTATAGAACATGCTCTTCTTTTTAATTGTATTTATTCATTCATTCATTCATTCATTTTGCAGTGCCAGGTATCAAACTCTGGCCACTGTGTAGGCAAGGTAGGCATGGTACCATTTGAGCTCAATTGCTGGCCAAGAGCATGCTTTTGAAGTGGAGCCAATCATGTTGTTTTGTGATTTTTTTTCTCATTCCTTACCATTAATTGGTCTACAAGCATAGATGCTCCTCATGGTGATGACAGGAGAAAAGGGGTGAGTGTCCCTTTGATCAAGTTCTTCTACCCACCCAACGTGACAAGGAGGGGATCTGTAGATAAGCCTGGAAAAATTTCATTGTCAGAACAATGAAATAAACAGGAAAGGAAGACTTTACTGCAGGCTGTTGCTGTAAAAGAGAGAGACCAGAAATAGTATGAACTTATGGTCACTGAAGTAAAGGTGGGGAGAGTGTTTGAAAATTGTGGTTGTGGGTCATGGGTGAGCTGTGCTTGCTGATTGATTAATCTGAAGCACAAGAAAACATTCATACACCTTCATGATGGGGGGCAGTTTTACAACTTAGAGCAAAGCACTTGTGAAATTAGACCCCTCCCCTCCTCTACCAACTAGGGGTCCACCTCCCAAACCCGTTGATATTTCAAATAGGAACCAGGATGGCAAAACTGGCAAGAAGCTTTTCAAAGAACTGGCATCTCAGAGAAAGAATGTAGAGTAACAAATGCCCTAAATGAAAGAAAGAGCCCAAGGGAAAGGAAATCAGTACCTAGACCCAGCGAAGGCACTGACTACAGTCAGTCAGCGGGGAAAGACAAGGTGTGTGCCTTCATCACCTGAGAACCATAAGCTCCCATTGGCGCTGGAGTTAGCCCAAGAAACAGATTTCTTCCTTTGAATGGGAATACGATTGCCTTCTGAACCACTGACCTAGGTGTCTTTTCTTACTTTTCTATTTACTAATTTAAGAGTTAGGATCAATACCCATATACTCCTGTCAGCTATGAGGAAACACTCTGATTAATGATAATGTCCGTACTGATGATAAGTTGACATGTGTCCATTAAAAATTCTTATTGCATTACACTTATATCTTACCATTCTTGCTGACTGCTTACCTTTTCTTAACATGTAAGTACTGTCTTATATGCTATAATTTTATTTTGATTTAGCCTTTTAACATAACCAATACAATAATTTAAATGGCTAAACAATATCATTAACTTTCCTTTATAAAAGTCAAATGCAACAAGACTAATGCACCTTTGTATGACTCTTTAAACTGATATACTTCTGCTATATTTGTATTTCCAAAAGATTTTCATTTACATTGCTAAAGCACAGAAGGCTTACTTCAAAAATGTGAATTACATTTTTAAGTTATGAGAATATATTCTAAAAACCTCTTATTATTGTCCCTACTTGAAAATATCTCTTTAGGTAAGGCATGAGCAAAAACATTTCCTTAAGTCAGTAAACAGGCATTCATTTATCCCAAAGGATAGAACTAGTTGGATCTGTTTAGACCTGACTTTATAGTAGACTTAACTATTTCCAAATTTACAGATCAGTTCTATTAGAGTTTTCTCTAAGCATGTCCCTAGATACCAATAATAAGTATCTAAAAAAATACTATTGTTTTTCTGTTTCTCTTTTTTATTACTTACGTATATCATCTACCTTTCATATCTGTCCCTAAGTGGCTGGCTTAACCACAGTTCTTATAATACGGCATTTGGGAACCAGTTTATTTTCTGTGTAAATGAACAACAACAAAATAAACATTTTTCTCTTTCAGTTTCTTGTTATTGACCTTTCTTATCTATTCTTTCGGCTGACATTATTCTACATATTGACACCTACTTTACCGAAGTCCAGGGGGCAACTTTACAATGTAAACACCTCGCAGAGGGTCGCGTGGTGGCCGAGGCTGGACAGCGGCGGCTCTGGGGGAACGCGGCGCCTCAGGAGGCGGAGGCCGCAGCCAGGACGTGTTTATGACCTTCTGCAGTGAGGTGACACAAACAGAGAAAAGAGATCCAGTTCTAACGTCCAAAAATCAGATTGAAAGACCGACCCGTCCTGGTCTATTTTACTTCAGTTTGAACCCACTTGAGGTTCTTCAGTTCGATCCTGAAGTGACAGATGAAGACAGAAAAAGGAGATTCCGTCAGTTTCCATATTGGTGCATCGTGACAAAGACCAAGACGATGCTCACCGAGCACGAAAGGCTTCGGATGCTGGGGACAAAGCTGACAAGTGGCTACTGGATCAGGGACAAAAGAAGAAGCCCTTCACTGTAATTCAGGCAGGAAAAGAATACGTGGAACACACTGTGAAAGAAGGAAAATAACCATCGAAGAAGGAAGGAAGACCTACAAATGTAGACCATGATGGTGCTGAGCCGTTCAAACAAGCAGTGTCTAAAGAGGCTGTGAAACTCTTCACTGAGCCGGAAACTCAGAGGAAAGAGAAGGAAGCCAAAGAGGTGCATGAAAGGGAACAACAAAGGGAAGAAGAGAGTGAAGCTCAAGAAAAAGGCAAACGAGAAAGAGAAAAGCAGAAAAACTTGGAGGAAAGTCGAGATGGCTGAGTAGACAGCTGGCAAAATTTCCGAGCAAATACAAAAGGGAAGAAAGAAAAAGAAAAATCGAGCCTTCCTGAGGCCTCTAGAGTGAAAATGGGCGCCGCAAGCGACCACCTGGGTCACAGCCACAGAACCTGCCCCAGACGCCTCCCTTCCTGCTTCGAAGGAATCATTCTTTCCTCCCACCTTCTTCACCCAACATAGAGTAGTATTTGCTTTTTAGCCTATTTTGTTTTAAATACAATTTAACTATCAATCAGGCAATTCTTTTTATTGAAATGAGGGGTTTGCTTTAAAGAAAAAAAATGACCTTCCTCCCTCCTTCCCCCTAGAAGAGCCAGGATTGGAAGATGCTGCCATTGGGGCCTTCTCTTTCCACAGCCTGTAACTTAATGTTTCCTACTTCACTGAATTGTGACGTTTAGAAACTTCATGTATAGTTCATCCATTAAACATACTGCTTACAAAAATAAATATATAAACACATAAATACATGACAATATTTGTTATATAAGTATCTGTTAAATTATGAAAAACGAGATCATCACATACATTTACAAAATATAAGTTTGTTCGTGCTCAGCTTCTCAAGAAAAACAAACAAGAATTGCTTCAAGTTAGTTAGGCCTCCTTGTGTTTGTGATAGAGAAGAAATAAAGGGAATAAAGTGGCTTCGATCCTTCGTATCAGCCTCCTGACATAAAACAACAACAACAAAAAGAACACATGATAGACTTACAAGAAGTAAACAGGCAGGGATTGGAATTTCAGTCATATACTTTATTCACACATTCATGATTTGCTTAATACAGGAAGTAAAAAATGAGCTCTTTTTTCCTATAATCAACTAGCTGAACGCAACTAGAAAACTCTGCCTCACATTTCTTCTAATACTAAATATATGAGAAATGCTCATACCTCAACCTATTTTTTACAGCCATTTGAAATTTTTAATCTATCCAATTTTGTGTTAATTTTATGATCCATTTTCACTTTGCAGCTCACACAGAAACATATTAGTATGCGTAAAACTCTTAACTTGGAAATATATGAACTGACTGGCCACCTGCCAACATATGGTGTAGTAGCAATTTGTGCTGGCAATGTCTCCCTTCATCCAAATTTTTACCCGTCAAGTTGTCTAAAGATGCTATCTGTGGAGTAACAGGGCTTTTTCCCTTGACTCTGCTACTCTCTACTTTCCAAATTTTCAGTATGCCTACATATCTATGTATTAATGTATCCAGTCAGAAACTTCATTATGTTTAATGGGATGACATTCACCTGAGGATAACAATAATACGGTCAGGATTTTAAAACAAAAACTATGTTCTTTGGTTTAGTTCTCCCTCCCAACTCCCTCAAATCCTTTCCTGATAGTTTTCATTTTCTTTCAGATAGTGTCTGTTAGTCACTCCTCAACTGGGTGTCTTGGTTACTGCCGCTGTGTCTGTGGTTTTCCACACTCGCTATATTTCGATGTGGTATCTGGTGCCAAAGCTCTCAAGATTTGCACCAGCGACACCATAACGCAAGGTAAAGCCAAGACTCACCGCCTGTCTCTACCGGAATCTCAGCTGGTCTGAACAAACATCATACACTGCACCTGCAATTCAGAAGTTACTTTGTTACTCTGCTCTTCAGTGAAGTAAATTGGATACACGTGTAAATATCTCATCTTCTCTTTGATGTGAGAAGCTGAAAGGCTAAATAAGGGCCAACATGTTTACAGATACTGTGAAATAGGTAGAAACTGTTCAAAAGGAAAGAGGAACTAGAGGGAGGGAGGGGGGAAGAAAAAAGGAACATGTAACAAAATATATGTTACCAAGAAAAAGGCAGTGGATTTATTTAACCCAGCAGTTACAGGGTATAGAAGGTTTCTGAGAGAAAGACTCAGAGAGCCGGGGAAAACCCACTGTTATTCTTGGAGTCAATGAAGAGCGGACAGCAGTGTGGACACGTGATTGAACACGGGGTCTGATCCAGGGCTGACGAACCTTTTAGAGCTTTGAGGGATAACAAACAGTGGGCTGTGCCAGCTTATACATTCAGCACCACCAGCTCTGATCTCAGGAACAGGCTGAGGTGGGGACCTGACACCCCTGTGCGTTCAGGCTTTTCTTTATTTCTTGGGGAATAGGGCGGGGCCCATTCGGAAAAAGGGTTTTAGATTCAGACAAAGGGAGCAGAGGTTTTCTTTATCAATTCCTACACAAAATGATGGGGGGATGGTTAGCATAACAGATCTAGGGTTTATGGCTTGCTTTTGGAAAGAAGGGGCCAATTTCCATGCCCCACCTTGGAAGGGAGTTCTAGTTTCTATGGCCTGTGTAGGAAACAGGAGCAGAGTTAAAGGTAGGGCCTCAGAGGGCCACTCTTTTTTCTGAGGCTGCTTGTGCGTCTTTCAGTATATTTTATTTTGTTCTCACCATTTCTAAGTATTTCCCAATCTTCCTTTGATTCAGTACTTAACACACAGATTTAAGAACATATTTCTTAATTTTCACATATTTATGAAGTCCTAAATTTCCTCGGTTATCAATTTCCTGAGCTACTGTGGAAATGTGCATGGGAATAAGGAAATTTAAGAGCCTCTGAATCAGTGTGCTTTCTGTTATTCTGTTGTTTCACTTTAATAAATGCTCCGCTGAAGACTGCAAGTCTTTGATTGTTTTCTGGAGAACTGAAAAAGTTGATTTGAGAGTTTTTGCCAGTGCTTCAGTTCCTTTTAAAGAGGGCTTGATTTGAACAGAACATTGTAATTAGAACAATGTCAAATGAGATAATCCTTTATCAGATTACCAAAGTACAAAGGTAGAGAACAAATGCGGAACTCTTTCAACAGATGGGACATCCTACAAAACAAGAAATGATCCATTCTGGCTGAACACAGTATCACTCATTCCCTCTGCTGTTTCTTACTTTCTTAATATTGTTTTTTTTTCCTCATAAAGCCTTCCCTTTTTATTTGTAAGCTACACTTAACCAAAGCAAACCAGGATGGTCACGCATGCTACACTCACTCTAGCAGCAGTTATGTTAATACTAACACAAGAATGGACTACAATTATGGTTCAATAAGTAAAACAATCTAATAGTTAAAGACATAATAAGTATCTACCACTGAAGTTGCTTTTAATAACTTTTTACCCAGAAAAAGAATGAGCAGGCAGCTTAGCTCAGCATTTCCTTGTCTTCTTAGAATTTGAATGACGATATTCAGCATCCTCCTACAGGCTCATGCTAGCTTCTCTTCCATCTGCACCGCATTGTCACCTGCACCTACTCTCTCATTCACCTTCTCTGACTTTGATTTTTCTGTTGTCTCAAATCACAGCTGAAATTTCATCAGTCATCCAATGTATGTGCTTTTTCTATATCCTCCCTTGTTTTCCACAGTCTCACTAGCAAAAGCTGATTGCATATTAATTGTCGAGTTCCAAGAAGCTTCTGAGCCACGATGTGGGTCTTGTTTTTCTTTTTCTCTTTCTCAGTGCACATTTGCAGGACATAGGAATAGTTCCATCGTGAGGAATTGGCACATGTATGGGACACATCTCAATGCCTTTCACACCCCAGCAGCTATTGATTCCTTCCCCATTTGCTAAAGATGTTCTCACTATTTCATATCATTTATTTTGCTCTTTAATTTATGTATATTTTGGGTTTCTCATGTAAGCGAAGCTTGTGTGTCTGATTTATTTCATTTAAGATTATGGATCCAAGTTACATGTATTCTACAAATGACTCAAATTTACCCTTTTTTTTATAGCAGAACAGTACTTCATTGTATATGAGTAACATATTTTCTTCTTCTCATTCATCTGTTGATGGATATACAGGCCATTTCCAAGATTTACCTACTAAAAGGTATGCTCTTATACACAGGTAACCATGTATCAATGTAACAATACATGTATGATGTCTTTGTCTCCTTTGGAAAGACACTTAGAAGATAACTGGCTGTATCCAATGGAATTTCTATTTTCAGTTTTTTGAGGAATCTGTATACTGATTACCCTAATGGTTGTGCTGGTTTATAGTCCTACCCACAATATAGATACGTTGCTTCTTCACCACAGCCTCACCAGCATCTGGTATTATTTAATGTCTTTTTCATTTCTTTATTGAGTTTACTGGTACAGGATTATTCCAGTTGTACCTTTAAAAAATAAAAAAAAACTACTGGGCCGGAGGGTTAGCTCAGTGGTTCCGGTGCCTGCCTCACAAGCGCAAGGCCCTGAGTTTGATCCCGGTAACCACATACAATGCTGTGCGTGGAGACTCACGTCCACCGGCCATCAATACCCCATACCACAGTGCAGGGCGTGGTGGCTCACGCCTGTCATCCCAGCACTCGGGAGGCAGAGGCAGGAGGATTGCTGAGTTCCAGGCTTGCCTGGGCTACATAGTGAGCTGAGGGCCAGCCTGAACTACAAAGAGAGACCCTATCTAAAAAAAAAAAAAAAAAAAATCTACTAACATT
>PVIC010005467.1:0-18039 GCA_004025085.1 Thryonomys swinderianus
TCTTTCTTTCTTTCTTTCTTTCTTTCTTTCTTTCTTTCTTTCTTTCTTTCTTTCTTTTTTTCTTTCCTTTTTGAAACTCATTCCCTTGGAGTTTTTGCTGTTTGTGAATCATTTCCTCAGGCTATCTTTTATAACTCAGATTTTCTTTGAAGAGCTAATATTTAACTCTAGGACATTGTCCTCTTTGGTCAAGGGTGAGTCCATGACTAGAACTAGGCCTGTGAGAAATGTCCCTTGGATATATCCCTGTGACCATAACAATACAGATTGTAAAGAGCCAGAGGAGGTTTACTAGACACACAGGTCTGAGGGACTACTTCTTATCCCTGTTAGAACTAGCCTGGTTCTTGTGCTTGCCAAGATCCATTGTTTACCTTGCATTTTGGTTCCATGATTTACCCCATATTCTAGTACTAACTGTGTTTTTGATTATTTTCATTTAAGTTATGCAGAGTCAATTTGTAACCAGCTATAAGCAATATCTCTAATGTCACCTGAATATCACAAAATTTTTTTACAAATTCCATAAACTAATAGTATTCACCAATTGCCCCTCACATTTCTGAGTATGTGCTTGTTTTAATACCCTTTTGCAATCTAACTTTCACCTTATTTAAACTACTGGTTTGAAAGTAACTTGTTGGTAAATATAAGGACTTTCTTCTTTTCTTCTGAATTTCTCAAACCATCTTCATTCTTTCATTCTACAGTGTGCCAATCCATCCCCACTCCTCTAGCAGTTCGTCTGTGCCTCTTCTCTCCTATTGTTGACACTTCAGTCAATATACCTGACCCAGAGTGCTCTATTTTTCAGATAGATTGAAGCACATAAGGCTTGTGTCAAGATTCATTTCTTTGCATGAAGAGGTCCAGTTACTTTCAGAATTATTTTTTGAGAAAACTACCTTATTTTAGCCCTGTAAACTCAGTTCAGATTTTTTACTTCAGAAATTAAAAATCCTTTTTTTTTTCTTTTAGTCCCTAAGTTCATCCTATTTGCTACAGAAACAATAGAAAAAAAAGAATAAAACTGTACTTGTCATATTGGGTTTAGAAAGGATCAAATGAGAAAAAAAAGTATGTAAAGTAGCTACTTTACACAAAACAAATTCACTATGTCTAGATGTTTAAGAAAATAATTCAGACCACAGAGAGTCAAATGGATTGAAGGAGGTTAAAGACATGTGAAAATTAGGGATTTATTGCCCAATTCATTTAAGTAGTAAAACCGGCAGCAGCCTGGGGAGTCAAGGCGGACTTCCGTTTTCCTGTCCTGATCTATCCTCTCCTCTCTTCTCCCCTTCCCATTGGGGAGCTATGGCTCACACTGGCTGAAGGTGAATTTGTGAGGCAGCTGCAGCAAGTAAAATCACTAGCCTGTTTTCCACTGGCCTGGCGCTAACTCTCCCAAACTCCATGTTACTCTGCAAGTAATCAGAGTTGCTTTCTATGTGTAACAGTCAGTGCTCACTATAGAAACACATTTAATGCGGAATATATAAGAATTTACAAGATTGGCTCACAGTGGCTGCCCACAGAGTCGGGCATGGAAGAGCAAAAAAGGTCTATCTGGACTCTGGAGAGCTGAAGTTCTGGAGCCCATGGTAGTGTCACATGCAAATAGTTATCAGGAGACCAAAGGGTCTGTGATGGAAGCCTGAAGCATCTGTGCCAGAAACCAAGAGATGATATAAAAGTAACAGTGAAGACTGGAGTGGCTCTGGGGAAACAGAAGTGAGTTTTCTACTTCATTTTATTCCATTCTGGTGAAAAATCCACCCAGAACTCTCCAAAACCAAGTTAGGTAGGCATTTCTTACTAAAATTGGTGCAATCAGTTAACTGTCAAAACACTTGATTTTTAAAAAGTCATCATTTATTTCCTTAACTTAAGCACTTATGATACTTGCAATTTTACCTGACTTCAGAAAGACAGAGTCTTGCACAGTATCAGTAATCTCAGGACCTTCCAAGGTACTGCTCTGCTCAGAGCTGCCTTCAGGAAACAAGGGACACTTTCCAGAGATATTTGACAACAGGGTTACTGCTCTGCATTGTCTGTGGGTGATCAGCTGACACATGTCGTCAGCGGGTCTCTGTTTAGTATGTGGGGTAACCAGGCCAAAACTCAAATGAAATTGAAAGAAAAAAGCCATGGAGTAATTGCATTTGTCTGGGCCACAGTTTGTACGATTGATATTAGATATAGAATTCTTTCTCTTTTGATATAATCAATTACACTGACCATTTCTTTCTGATTTCAGAGTACCTGCACACTGCAGTATTTTGCAGAAGACTCATTATAATCATCACTGAATATTTATTGAGAACCCACTGGGCAGAAAGAACTGTGCTAGGCATGTGATCAACAGACAGCCTATTTCCAGGAAAGTCCTTTTGTTTCCATCGAGTTCTGGGAGTAATAACATACCTAAGGAAAGTGGAATTCTACACATAATCAAACTTATTATCTGATTTGATCATTATTTTGATTGCTACTTATGATTTATAATAGAGGTCATTATTTTATTACATACTTTCTGTATATAATTAAGTTACTTTAAATGAAGACTTTCATTCAGCTCAAGTTAGTAAGAATAATGTATTTCTGATTTTCTCATCATTGGCTGAAGAGAAATTGAACCACAAGAATAGATATTATACTACTGAAAGTATTTTTTTCAAAAATTTAGCATGTATTGTATATAAAAATGGGAAGGTTGATGGCATTTAGTATAAGATAAATTTCATTGTTTCAAAAACCATCAGGACTATGTTGAAGAAATTAAGTTCATACCATTCCATGTGGAGCTTAATCTCTCTCATCACGTTACAAGTTTCAAATTTTAACAGGTAAAAGAGATCAGTTTGCTGTGCTCACACATATATTTTGTGAGACAAAAGAGCCAAATTGATAAAGGAAAGAAAAAGGAAAAATCAGTGCCTTTCAAAACAGAACTTCATGTTTTTCATTGTTGGTAAGTTGGTTTATGTGTCAGGCAAACTTTGATCTTAAAATATCTTTCAGAGGCATGATTTCCTCCAGAGACAATTTTCTTTCTTGATATCCTCATAAGTGAAACAAGAGTATTTTGTTCCATAAAATATTCCTCCCATGACTATTTGTATCTCTAGACTTGTCTTTGTGTGAAGAAAGATGTAGCAAGTTGTTAGGAGATGTTTTTAGTCTTCCAGAAAGCTTTTTTCTCCCTTAAACAATAATCATTTTCTAACATCCTAGGAATTGAGTGGAAAATATTCGCCCACCAATCATTTTTATGCAGCACCCATTGTCCATAGAAAGTGCCTTTCTTCAATCCCTTTCTGATCTCTCTCATCTGCCCCCTCTTGCTTTTTGTCCCCTTTCTCACTCTTTGCTCAAAGCACTCAGCATCATAGCCATCCGGGTATATTCTGCACACCCTTCGGAGAACAAGTCTTCCTTACTATGTTGGGATCTTCCTGGAAACCAAGGCATGAGTCAGTCAAAGCATATTCTCTCTGATCATGAAGAAAAGTATTCTCATCTATGTTTTGAGCTATGTTTAAACTGAATTTAAAATAACTGGTCATGTTGCGCTAAGGGAACACATTGGCTCTTATTTTTGTCATCAGAATTTCTAAAATAATCTTGTCCTAATCAATATATGCATTCATCAGTGTAAATGTGGATATTTTTGCTTTCTTTATTTTTCCCTAACTCCTTTGCAGAATCTATGAAGATATCATGACCAGCAGGTTTGGTAGAGTCACCCCAACTTATCTACCCTACGGATTCAGTTCATCCTCCCAGTACTGAAAATTCCATTGCAACAATAGAACCCTGGGATACACCTAGTACCAAACTTTCTTATTTAAAAAATAAAATCAGGCTGGAGATTTAGCTCAGTGGTTCCAGCACCTGCCTTGCAAGCACAAGGCCCTGAGTTCAATCCCAGTAACCACACACAATGCTGGGAGTGGTGACTTATGCCCACCAGCCGTCAATACCACATACCACAGTGCCGGGCATGGTGGCTCACTCCTGTAATCCCAGCACTCGGGAGGCAGAGGCAGGAGGACTGCTGAATTCCAGGCTTGCCTGGGCTACACAGTGAGTGCAGAGCCAGCCTGAACTACAAACCAAGACCCTGTTTCAAAAATAAATAAATAAATAAAATAATTTCTGAGCCAAAATGAGAAGCAACCAGCACAAGCACTTTCATAAAAGTTTTATTTTCAAGAACAAGTCCATCACATAAAGAAACAGCACATAATTTATTTTTACATTTTATACATAAATTTGATGAGAATCTCTACCGTCTATTAAGACTGTTTCATTCTGTGACTTTCCTCATTGAAATTTCCTAGTTTGTAAATTTAGGACTAAAGAATAACCTGGGGATGTGAAGAAGCAATGGCCATTAAAATTGTATTGTTATTTCACACCCTTCTTACCATTCATTATCCACACTAGCCTTGCTGGGAAAATGAATCAGCCAGGTAGCCTCCAAGCCTGAAGTGCTACCTTTTTTCACTGTCTGTCCATCTGTCTGTCTGTCTGTCTGCCTGTCTCTCTCTCTCTCTCTCTCTCTCTCTCTCTCTCTCTCTCTCTCTCTCTCTCTCTCTCTCCCCCTCTCTTTGTGGTACCAGGGATCAAACTCAGGATCTTGTGCTTGGCAAGCAGGCCTAGCACCACTAAGCTACATCCCCAGCCCCTGTTATCTTCTCTTAGGAGCAAATACAGAGAGAAGGTCTTGCTGCCCTAGATTTATCTTTTCCAGCCCCCAAGTTCTCCTCCTACCTCCAAAGGTCCTCAGGGAATTTGTACTCCTCTGGAAAAGACATAGATTCTAACCTTCCCACATAAGATTTGCTTCCACTATACCACTGTACCAGAATAGTCCACAGGCAGCATCAGAATGGGCAGTAGTTCTTCTGTGTTCTCAAAGTTTACTCATAAGGCAAATGTTTGGAATTTTTCATAGAAACACTATAATAAATGGTAACTTATTTTCACAAAATAAAGATCTGATGATGTTGATGCAGTAGAATATAATATAAATAGTATCATTCATATACAGCTATATGTACAGCACAGATTTCATGGGGAAATATATATATGTATTATATATAATATCTGTATTATATTTATGCTATTTGAGTTAACATGCCAAAAGTACTAAAGCACTTAGCATGGTGTTTGTCAACATCTTGCAGAACTCTAACCTTCTGCAGAGAGGTGCTTCACCTGGAGAACCTAACTACAGTTAAAGAGTTAACTTTTGCCAGTACTTGGTTACCCTGTGGTTACCCTGCTTTCACCCTCTACCTACCCCTTACCCAGGTATGGATCTCAACAGCAATGTCCACCATTCTTGAACCTGTCCACTTAGCCATAGCTAGTTGGGAATGAACAGTAACTCAAGCCAGACTGGTAAATTCAGTCTCTCAGAGCTACCAACAGGGTCCTCTAGTCTGGCAGCTAGAAGCTATTTTATTGTGTGGTAGCAATCAAGAGGCAAAAATCTCCCAGTTTAGATCCCAAGGAGGGTCTAATTCCTCTAATTCTTCAGCCTTAGCATGAGCCTTTTCCTTGGATATCCTAAGATATTCCAAGTCTTTCCAGAGGATCCCTATACCACCTGTTTTGTTTGTATTTTTTTAGTTAACTAGCAGCAGTTGGAATCTAAAGGTGACAAACAAATAATTCATACTGTAATTAGTAATAGTCATTCCATGAGTAAGGATGATAACGGTACTAGTAGAAAAATGGTAATATAATCCTGACTCTGGTTTCTTGCCCCAAGTATTGCACAATTTGGGTCTAGCTTTTCTGTTTCACTTCACCTTTATGTTTTTTCTGTATACTAGATGACCAACTTCAAATTTTACTCTTGAACATATGGCTCCATGGAGCCGATATGACCTTAGTGATATGACTCATGAAATATTCATTAAGTATACATAAGAAGTTGTGAAATTTAGAGATGAAAGAAACTAGAAAATACACTAGAAAAGAGTGAAGCTTTCAGAAAGTGCTTTAAAAAGTGAGTCATTTTCATAGGGAATGATAACAATGGGAATATCTCTTATTGTATTTGAATTATAGGATAAAACGTAGATTAATAAGTAATTTTCTATCTCTAAGCTAGATAACAGTAGTTTGAGACAGTAGACATAGATAGCCAAAGGTTCTTAAACTCTGTTTTGAAAAGCTGAAATCTTAAAACTACATGTACTATCAATGTGAAGAGTATCTCCACAAAAGCAGATCTTTGTCTACATGCTGGAACACAGTTGCTCCCTGTAGCCTCCACAGTACTTGCTGACAAAGGACACGCATCCTGCTTACTTCTGAAGGAAGAATTTTGCAGGAGAACGTGAAGTGAACAGCTGCTGAGTACAGCTTTTGTGAACTCCACAGAACAGAGTTGGCTTTTACCCGTATGAGTCTATCTGAGAAGTCTGAGTCACTTGGTGGAAGGTCCTGACAAGGTTCTGTCTTTAGTTAACTCTAAAAACAAAATAGTAAGATGATGAGAAGCAGGAAACTCACCTGTGGAAACAAACCTTTGTTAAAATTCATCTTGAGAAGAAATTAGAAGCTTCATGAGGATATTGGGATATAAATACTCTGCTGACTGAGTATCTATCTGGACTTTCTACAGGGGACTGTGTTGGCAGAACCTTGACCTGGCCCATTTCTAGTTAAAGTGTTGAACAGAGCAGAGGGTTCTTTCATGAGGAACTGGAAGGAGAACAAAAATGTGTTTTAATTTATTTTTATGATAAATATCACTAAATCAACATTTAGAGTGCTCGATTTGTATTTGATGCTTATAATGCAAGAAGGAGTCATTTAATAAAAGATTGAAATGAGCATTTGCTAACAATGAAGTCATTATTTTAATGAAACCTGATCAACTTTCCTGAATAATTTGGGATTTTTTTAAACAACATATTTCAAGTCGGGAAAAAAAGGAAAAGACCATACGTTTGGCAGAAATGAAAAATGGTTACTATGGCAGCTTGATTTGGACATGGAAAACCTGTTTCAAGCTATTCATAAACCCAACTCTTGCAAACTATTTATTATGTACAATAAATTATATGAAACATGTAATGAAAAAACGAGACTGACTTGTTTTAGAACTCAGAGAGTTAATGAAAGCTGTCTAAGGAGGAGGACCGGGTAAGATGTGGCTCTTGGGGCTCCTGCTGAATGCAATGAATTTGTATCCATTCCAGGAGGACCCCCTACTCTTCACTAGTTCAATACAAATGTCACATTCTTTAGAAAGGAAAAACTTTGAAATTTCCCCTAACCACATAATAAAGCACACCAGTTTTACAATTTAAACACAACTCATTTAGCCTCTATTCTTCATGCCTCTGTTGACACCAGCCCTTACAAAACCAAAGTTAAACTCAGAGGAAGCAGTGCACTCGCACTGGCTGCCTTGACAACCCCCAACGGTAGCTGCTTATTCCCTGTGCGCTCTAAACAGACAGTGGCAAAGTATCCCTGAGTGGGGCCTCTGGGTTTCTCTGAGTCCACGCAAGTTGGCAAATATATGTCAAAAATACGTATTTTTGCATATACATGGCAAAGATAAAGACTTGATTTTGGATCTCAAAAACGTATAAACTATCTAGCAACATAAAATTGATTTTCTGTAATCACTGGAAGTAGTATATAATCTGGTATTAATCTTATACAAAGGCAGGACAGCAAAGGAACTTTACAATGGACAAAAGCATTGAAGTGGGAATCAGAGTAAGTGCTATATTGTTATTTGCTTCAAAATCTGTAAGCTTGTGTTTTGTAGAATGGAAATGATTTGAAAAGAGGTGAAGAAGAGGTAGGGAAATATTTAAAGCAGAGGTCTGCTGGGCCCCAAGATGTGTGCTAATGGCAGATGCTTTAAAGTGACATCCTATAAAAACATACTAAAGAATTCAACCAGTGTACAACTACCAATTTTTTTTAAAAAATGCATGGAAAGAAAATTCTACAGTCAGTTACTGAATCTGTGAAGCAGTCAAGATAAACTTCATATATATATCCAATTAATATACACAAATGACATATGCAAATTAAGTCAAACTCTATTTCCAGAGCCAGTGCCTGGGTTAAAATCCTACCTCTGCATTTTAGTCTGTGCCACTCTCAGTGCCTTGATTTCTTCCTATGTAGAATGAGTCTAATGAAGACCAACCTCAACTGGAGAATTCTCCCAAGAACTAAATGAGTCAAAATTTATAAAATACTTAGGACACCTACCACCATGTTAGCATTCCCTGGTGGTTATTAAATGAAAAAAATTCACATTATCTAATTTTAATGCTCTAAAACATCTTTCATCAATTAGATTTTAAAGTTATCTTCCTGACCACATGTATCTCTTATTTTTATTTGAATATAATCCAGTTTTAGCAGCTGTATTGAGAGATAATTAAAATAAACTAAACATAATTAAAGGGCAAAATGTGATAATTCGTTTTTTAAATACTAGGGACTGAATCCAAGGTCTTTACGTTGAGCTAATTTTTAAAATTATTATTACTTTTTAGTCTGAGACAGGGTATTCACTAAGTTACCTGCAGTTGTTTTGAACTTGTCGTCTTCCTGCCTCAGCCTTCTGTAGTGCTGGGATCACAGTGATGCACAACCACAACCAGCTAAAACATGATAAATTTTGGTCCATATAGACAACTGTGAAACTACCATTGTAGTCAAGATAGTAAAGATATCTCCTTCTCAAAATTCCTCCTGTCTTAAAGTGACCCTGACATTCATCTCTTTTTGCCAACACCTTACCCCAGGCAACAATTTACATGCTTTTCTCCCCACAAATTAGTTTGCATTTTCTATTATTTTATGAAAATGGAGCTATATCACGTACCCTGTTCTGAGGGGCATGTCTACCTCCTCTCAAGTAACACAAAAACTTATGTTTAAATAAAACATGTTTTTGAGTGTTTGGTAGCACATACTTTTTAGTGCTGTATTGTATTCCTCAGCAACATAATTTCTATGTATGGTTATATTATACTTCACTTCTTTAATATACATGTTGATAGATGTAAACTGCCATGGTTATTTTAATATATGATTCTATATGAATATTTTAATATAATATATTATGATATATGTACATATGGGAAAAAAAGAGCAAGGGAAATGGGCCATGTGTTTTCAGTTTGGGGGATAAACTATATAGATGTACAATGGCTGGGTCATTTAATCACTTTTTAAGACTACCAAAATTTTCAAAAAAGGTTATAGCTTTCTATATTCCTACTAGCAGTGTTCTATTATTTTACATGTTAATGAAAAATTGGTAGACCAACGTGTAAGATATTTAGTGATACACCATTTTACTCTTAATCTGCATTATCCTGAGTAATAATAGTGAACACATATACACGTCCTTATTAATGTAGACATTTCCAATGAAGTACCTGTCTTACGCTTTTGTAAGTATTTTACCAGATTGTTTTCTGATTACAGAGTTTCAATTTGCTCTGGAATGTGTTGTTTTGGATTCTCTTAACTGTCAAATTGTAGTTTGCAATTTTTATGTCCAACTTAACAATTTTTTCTTATGGATTATGCATTTACTATATCTAAGAACTCTGCCTAAACAAGAAAAAACTTTTAATTCCCTAAAATATTAAAATTTGGGCTATGTATTTAAATTCTATGGGTCATTTTTGAGTGAATGTATCTACAGTGTGGGATATGTATTGAATTTCTTTTTTGACGTATGGATACCCAATCATCTCAATTCTATTCACTGAAAAGATCATCTTTGCTCCATGAATTATTTTTTCAGTTCTGTCAAAACTTGATTAGCCATATATGTAATGATTTATTTCTAAATGCTGTGTACTGTTTGATTGATGTATTGTCTATCATTCTACCAATAGCATACTATAATACTATTTATAATGTCTTGATCTTCATAATCTTGAAATCAGAGAGTGACATTTTTCAACAATATTATTTTTCAAAGCTGTTTTGATTTTTCCAGGATCATTATATTTCCACACAAATTTTAGAAACTTATTAATTTAAATTAAACTTATTAATTTAAAATTAAAAATTATTCCAGAGATCTGATTTGAATTATATTACATCATAAATTTTAGGATAATTGCTAAGAGAACATCTTTTTTCTTTCCAGAAATCCATGTTTCTTCTATTAGGTGTCTTGTTCAGATCTGATTTCTAGCTTTCAGTATGCAAGTCATTCAGATCTTTTTGTGTATATTGATTACAAAATATTTTATTTTATGCTTTTGTAGGTGATATAGATTTTTAATTTCAGTTTCAATTACTTAATGTTACTAAAACACACAGATTTTGTTTATTTTTTTTCTGTTTTTTTATTGAATTCTTTATTGGTACAATTTATATACATCTCAAAATCACATATAACATTGGGAAATTTGTACCAGTATATGCTACAAGTTAATTCTCATTTTTACCCATATCCCTACCCACTCCCCCCTCCTCCCCCCTTTATACATGCTCTTTCAGATTTTGTTTATTGATTTAATCTGCAACTCTCCTAATCATGATTTCATGGGATTTTTATTAAACAATTATTTTGAATGTGAATAAGGAGTGTTTTAATATTTCTTAACCAAATTTTTTTATTTTCTTCTTTTACTTCACCATTTATAGCTTTCAATACAGCTTTGAAGAAAAGTAACAATCAATCATTCTTTCCTTGTTTTTGATCTTATGGAGAAACATTTAGCTTTTCAGCAGTAAAAATAATAATTTTGATGTTATATGTAGGCTTTTCATAGATTCTTAATTTATTGAAATTTATTGTTAGACGTGTGCTGCAACTCTTCAATTATTTTATAGTGAGTGAGATGATTACATGTTTTAATGTATTAATATGGTGAATTACATTCATTGATTTTCAGATATTAAACCAATCTGCCCCTCTCATATAAACCAGACTTTGTCATGACGTTTATGCTTTTTTATATTATTGGCTTAAATTTCCTAACAAGTGCAAAGAAATTTCACATTTATGTTTATGAGATATATTGCTATGTAATTTGTTTGTTAGTTTTTCCTAGTATTTGGTTTGGTTTTGCAAGAATACAGACTTTCTAGCATGGTAGGAAGTATTCCCTTTTCTTCAATATTCTGGAAGAGTTTGTTGAGTCAGTGCTATTTCTTTCTTAACTTGTCCATTTAGCTTTCTGAAAGGGAACTTTTCTTTGTGAAAAAAAATTTAAGACTATATGATTTCTTCCTAGAAAGAGGGCTGCTCGGGTTGTATGTATCTTCCTGAGTAGACACTCAGTTTGTGACTAGAAGAAATGCATCTGTTACTAATTATAGTAGGATGTGCCTGTAGAATCTGTATTGATATCATTTCTTCTGTTCATACTATTAGTAATTTATATTTCCTCATTTTTTTGATCATATGGTCAGAGATGTATCAATTTAGTAATCTGCTCAAAACACCAGGTTTTAGTCACTGATTTTCTCTATTAAATTTTCCTTAAAGTTTCATGTGTGTGTTTTGTTTTGTTTTGTTTTGGAGACCAGGTCTCATGTTGTAGTTCAGGCTGGCCCTGAGATCACTATGTAAACCAGGCTAGGCTTGAACTCACAGTAATCCTCCTGCTTCTGCCTCCCAAGTGCTGAGATTACAGGTGTGAGCCACCATGCCCAGCACTGTGGTATGTGGTACCAAGGGATTGAACTCGGGACCTTGTGCTTGCCAGGCAAATGCCAGAACCACTGAGCTAAATCCCCAGCCCCGAAAGTTTTTAAAAATTTCTACTCTGAACTGCACTATTTATTTGCTACTTTATTTCAATATGATTTTCCCTTACATTTTTCAGTTGAGGCTTCTTATTTTGATGTTTTGTTTCTAATCTGTATATTTAGTGATATAAACTTTCCTCTAAACATACTATACCACATAATTTTTATTAGACCTTACAAATTTTGATATATTGTGCTTCCAAGTTAACTGATGTTAAAACACTTCTTACTTTTCCATTTTGTCTTCTTATTTGACTCATTGGGTTATTTAGTGTAGTCAGCTATCACTATCTATGGGCTATACATCTTTAGAGTCAACGGATACTAGATTAAAAATATGTAGGAAAATGAATCTATATTTAGTAGATACTTCATTATTCCCTAACAGTACAGTATAAGAACTATTTACTGAGCAATTACATTGTATTAGGTATTATAAGTAATCTAGAAGTGACTCAAAGTATGTAAGAGAACCTTCATAAATTATGGCAGTCAACAACATATACTAATTGGCAAATGGTATGCTGTTTTATGCAAGGAACTTGTACCTCTACAGATTCTGGTATATGCAAAGATTCTGGAATCATCCATGCCAAAAAGGAAGAAAAATGAATTATTAATTGCTGTCAATTATTTATAGATTTTCCAGAGATATTTTTCACTATTAACTTCTATTTACATGGTGCTGCAATTACATCAGAACAAGGAAATACAATTTTTATGCTTTGAGTCCGTACAAATTTATGTTTTGTTGCCTAGGGAACAATGTACCTTGATAAATAGCTTGTGCGCCCTTGGGGAAAAATATATTCTGCTGTTTGGGAGTAAGCCATATTATAGAAGTCAACAAAATGTAGATGATTGATATTCAAATATTCTGTCTTCACTAATTTTCCACTTACTTGTTCTATTAATTATTAAGAGAGGAGCATTAAAATCTTAACCTATATAATGATATTGTCCTTGAAGTTCTATGGACTTGCATCATGTATCCTGATGCTTTGTTGTTAATTGCATAAATATTTATGTCTTATGTCCTCCTTATGATTTTGCCCATCTCTCATTTTAAGACACCTTCTTCTATGACTGTAATATTATTTACCAAAAAACCACTTTGTCTGGTTTAATATGGACACTCTAAATTTCTTCTGATTGGTGCTAGAAGGTTATGTTTACCTTTGTCCCCAACTTTTAATTTTAATTTATTTGTGACTATCTATTGAAAATGTATTTCCTATGGTGCAAGTAAGATCTTACATGTGTATCTAATCTGATAATCTCTGTTGTTTAATTGTGACATTTAGACCATTTACCTTTAATGTAATTGTTGACTTAAAGTTGCATTTAACTCCAGCCGGTACCTCACCCCAAGTACTCCCAATGGGCCTTGCTCTTATCAGCATCTGATGTAACTGTTCCATCCAGACCCCAAGAATCCTTACTATCCTCCAAAACAGGTACTTCCTATTTCCTTTAGTCTACTGTTTCCTCTGTTTAAAAGACTCATTTTGTGAATATATCTGTGGCTCTCTTCTTTATGTCCTTCTTCAAATATCATTTTCCATGAGGTCTTCACTCATTATTATATTTTCCTCCTGACTCCTAGGTTTTATTTATGTTCTTTCCTAATTAATTTTTTTTCTCAAGGAGGCTTGAGTGTTCACTTTCTATTTTTGTCATAAAATGGAAGTTTCATGGGCACACAGATTTTTATTTGTTCTTTTTGCTGCTTTGTCCCTGGCACCCAGAAACATACTTAGTACAAGGGTGGTATTTACTAATTATAACTAAATAATTTTAAAAAGAATGTGTTTTTTGTTTTAAAAACCCAGTTCATAACTTAGAAGAGAGGATATTGAACCAATATAAAACATTTTCCAAATTATGTTGAACTTGAAAATAACTAAGTTTACCTTTTGCTCTGTAACTCCTTTCTTTGGAGTCACACCTTCACTTTCCTGAGGTCAAGAAGTAACTGATATATAAAAGCACCTGAGGTCAGCATCACAAATTCTGTACAGATTCAAACAGAGAACTCTCAGTGCTTCACCCATCAAAAAACTTTAAATTGATTTTGTAAACAGTCTTATCAATTTCACTTTCCTGTTTCAAGTCCCACAAGAAAGTAAAAAGAAAAATAAAAAAGTTCAGTCTGGACAAATGTTTTTATAAGTAAGGTATCTGGAGGTGATAGAAACTGACATTAGTTCAGACCTATCCATTATCACTTAAGATATCTCTGTTAGATACATCACTGCACTTAGTAGATTACTGTGTGCATTGTACAGATGAAGATAGTGAGGTTCTTTGGGGGCTAACTGACCTGGAATCAGGAGCTGAGACAGGAGCTTAGCTTTCTGTTTCTCCTCAGACCACGTCAGCCCCTGCACTGTGCTGCTGCACCAGTAGCATCAAGAGTGGCAGCTGACAGTCCATGCGTGAGAGAAGAACATGACTTAGTCACAGGTGTTCAGGAAGACTAATAGCACCACAGACCACCCTGCACATTCCAATTGGTGTGGAAGACGTCGTTCCTGGATAGCGCGGCACAGTCATTAATGATCACAATGATAAAACCAAGTCATCAAAAAAAGATTAATTACATTCCATCCACTCTGTTTAAGAAGGCAGAGAAGTGTGAAATCCATTTTAGAAAGATTTCCATCAAAAATGATTAAAATTTTCAACTATCCAGAATGATTCATTCCCTTGGGTTCCTATATAGCCAAATATGAGAATGATTCATTCCCTTGGGTTCCTATATAGCCAAATATGTAAATGCAAAAACACAGATATTTCCCATTTCCCATAAAATAAAACAAGCTATCAGAAAAAAAAGTGCAGCAAAGAATCAACTGAGTTGAGTACTAGATGCGTCCATAGTCCTTACTAGATGTAAACCTAAGCTAGTAGGTGTCCATATTTTAAAGGCCTTTTACCTGCGGTTAATGAAGTGCCCATCTGAGTAGTTGACATCCTTGCCAGGAGCTTTCAGTTCCTTTACTTCTTCTGCTGAGCTACCTTGCAGGAGGGGCTAACGCTTTTCCTATAGTCCTGGACATGGGGGGATGACTGAGACTCCTTCAAGAATCCAACTTTGCCTCAAGTACAATAGAGGCTATTTTAGTACTGACTACTATTTTAATTGAACTTTAGTTATATAAACATGAAGCACATGTACTCCATTTCAGTCTGCTACTTCATATGTAGTAAGTATTCCCTAAAAGGTATTTAAATTTTTTTTCTATTTGTCACTAGGAAAATGCTTAAATGAATTGTAGTAAGCTATGGTGCAACTATGTGATGGAATGATTTATTCCTATTTCAAATAATGACGTGATAGATGCTGACTTGAGTGTTTATTCACCTCTGTGTCCTCATTTCCTACAAGAGTTCTAGGCTTCTAGTAAGCATCCGATAATATTGATAGAACAAATGAATAAATGAAAGTCAACAAACAAAATTCATGAATAAATGGTACGACTGACTATTGATGCAACAATATGACTAATGATAGAGTTTGGTTGAGAGATTATGCATATAACTGAAATACTGATATTCTGATAGTTATCCTGGTAAATCTCTCACTTTTTACTTTGTAATGTATTATTTAAACATTCACAACATATATGTATTATTTTCATAATTCACATGACATGCTATTAACTATCACAGAAATGGTATGTTACAACAGATACTTGGGAAGTTGAGTGTTCAGTTTATTTCTATGTAGTAAAAAATGAGACATCAGCTGGACGTGGTGGCTCATGCTTGTAATCCCAGCACTCAAGAGGCAGGGGCAGGAGGACTGCTGAGTTTGAGGCCAGCCTGGGCTACATAGTGAGGTCAGAGTCAGCAGGAACTACAAAGCAAGACCCTGTCTCAAAGAGAGAGAGAGAGACAGACAGACAGACGGACAGACAGACAGACAGACAGACATATTAGCTGTCCATAATGCAAAACCTTGAATTTAAACACTGGTGAAGAAGGTGTACCTGGGCAGGGAGTAGAAGTGTGAAAAGTTAACCAAAGAAAGGAAAAGAACCATCAAAAATACTCCCTCAGTAGAAGATGGGTGAGGAGTAACTGCTCTAATGTGAGGGAGGCTATTAAAATATTTTTAACTAAATAAAAATAATGGTTTTCCAATATTAGGAGTGTTACTGAATTGTTCACCTTAAAATGACTAATTTTGTTGTTTTCTTCACCTGTTTGAAACAAAACAGAGGTGAAGCAATGTATACTCTCTAGAACAAATAGATCAAGAAGTCATTCATGGTGCCGAGTGAGCTTCTCACAGCCCACAGGTCCTTTGTCTCCTCAAAGAGTAGATAATGGGTGTGGACTGGATGATAATCTAACAAGAGGCTTGATGGCAGAATGAAGTAGACCTAGGATTAGGTTTGACACTGACCCACCGGAGGGTTAAATCCAAAAGCTCATATTGTCATCTCTGAACCAAAACGAGCAACAGTCTAAGAATGGCTTGTTCCTTTCCAATAAGAAAGCAGGCAAATCCATGTCTCACAAAAGATTGTCTAGTGGTGTGAAGCTGGAGGTCTGTGGACTTCACTCTCCCAAGCTCAGATCTAGGCTCCTTCCCTCTGATAGGAACTGTGTGGCAGAAAGGGAAGCTCAGGACTGCAGATGGCCAATGTCTCTTCTATAAAGACATAGAGTATAAAATAAGTAGACACTGAGGTCTTTTCAACTGTTATTACTCAGTGGAAGAAGGACTTTCTAACAATCTAAACTGCCCAGCAAATGGAAATCCCTCCTAGTGTTAGGAGTTTAGAAAGATGTTTGAAGAGAACACTTCTCAGGGAGCTATAATAAATTCTCTTGTACTAAGAAGGATTTCAAGCAGTTGGCTCCTAGGGTTTCTTCCCACTCAACTTTTCTGATTCTCTGACAAAAATAGGTTGAGAAGGCAAAAGAAGCAGCTGGTGAATGTATGGGTAACTACTATGAAAAATGTACATTTATATAAAATGTAAGACATTATTCACTTGACTTATCATCTGGAGATAATGTCCAGCATCATTTTTCACATATTTCTAAATTTCATTTTTATTTTTATAAAAATATCTGGTAAGAAAATATTGTATACAGGAATTTGGGAGATGAACATTTTTTTAATCCTAGATATGATATTTTTACTTTAGTTGTTCTGTGTGTATGTCTGTGGATTGAACTCAGGACCTTAGACTTGCGAGGCAGGCACTAGAACCACTGAGCTAAATCTCCAGCCCTAGGCATATTGTTTTAACACTTACTTTTTTCTTTAGTTTTAATGATTTTAATGTTTTCTGATTTTAAAGCTAATAGCTTCATTTTATAAAACTGAAAAATTTTATAAGACAAAAAAATTAAAAAGGAAAGCAACATAAAATAATCTATCATGTTATTAGTGAAAAGAAGCCTCTAGCAGCATTTATGGGTTGTTTAGATCTCCCATCCAAATATAACCATACACAAACTCAAAATTTCATGGTAAGCATTTTATTGTTACCTTGCATATTTTTGAAATCATGTTCTTAATCAGCATCATATTAGTGTATTAAAAATAAGTGTACCAACCTAGGATTAAATGACACTTGAATTAAATTGAATGTTGACTGGTACAGAACCAAATTCAAGAGCTCATCCCAAAGTAAAGCATGCAGAAGAGATTCTTAACATTTAGTTTCTTACGATCACACACTTATATTATTTCCATTTTTCCAGAGGGAAAAATCTATGCAATGAAGATGTTTCTATCCAGAGCACTGATTTAGCACTGTATCTTTAGGATGAATTCTTAGGTATGGAGACCATTTCAAAGACCATGAATGTCTATAAATAAACTGTGTATATTTTCAAGTTGCTTTACAGAAATACAGCAGCAACTGTACTTCCTTTTAGCAGAGACAAGATCTCTCTCCCTGCACAGTGGAAAGCATGAGAACAAAAATAAAACAGAAAACTCTCCTATCAAACTTGGAAAAAATCTCATGTTTAATTTGCTCCTTTTGATTACTAACTAGTGAAACTGGAGCCCCGTGTTACCCATTTATTTTTTCTTTGAATGTCTTCAGTTTTACTCACCAAGTCACTACTCTGGTGAAGTTTAAGCTACGGAATTTTTAATTTTTGTTAAGGGAAAGGAAAAGTGGTTTAGGAAGGACAACTCTAAAGAAGGAAACACAACTCCAAGATATTTTAATGTTTTTATTATTAAAATTAGAGAAACTGTGGCACTATCTGTAGACCCAT